>APFE030367465.1:513576-526816 GCA_000404065.3 Pinus taeda
GGGAGAGACTTTGGTCAGATCTTGTGCAAGAGGAGATCAGGCGGAATACCAGGGACGGATCTTCATCAAAGGCATCTGATGAAGAAAATTGTGCTTTGGTTGCCAAAGTAAAGAAGGGGAAGAACAAGAAATCTTCTCATTCCAGTTGGAAAGGCAAGAAGTAGGACATGTCCAAGGTGAAGTGCTTTCACTGTCACCAGCACGGATATTATGCCACAAATTGTCCGCAGAAGAAGAAAAATAAGCAAGTTGCTGGATCTGCAGTGGGAGAGGCCTTAGCCTCACAGTTTGAGCTGGATTTTTCGCTGACCGCATGCTTGGTATCAAGTGTGATGGGATCGGTATGGTTCTTGGACAGTGGTGCGTCTTTTCACATGACAGGAGATCGAGATTTTTTTTCTGATTTGGATGAGAAAGATCTTGGAGTGCACATCGAGATGGGCAATGATGGTAGATACAGTGCGACCAGTATCGGTACCATTTCCTTTGAGAGGGAGTCTGGTAAACCCTTCGTATTGGAGGAAGTGATGCATGTTCCAGGATTGAGATTGAAGAAGAATCTTATCTCTGTGGCGATGTTAGAAGACAAAGGATATGATGTCTTCAGCAAGGGAAATGCTTTCTTGCGCAGTAAGACAACTGGAGAAACCCGGAAGATACGGGTTCAAGTCAAGAACCTTTATCAATTGCATGTATATGGCTGCGCAAAAATGGCATGCAAGGTAGGAGGAGTGGTGAGCCAGGATGATGGTGAGCTGTGGCAGTGGAGATAGGGCCACCTTCACCATGGATATTTGAAGATACTGTAGTAGATTTCTACTAGGCTTCCTAAAGGCACTCTTGCGCAGTCAGATCAGTGCAAGGGATGTAATTTGGGAAAATTTGTGAAAGCCACCTTTCACGAGAAGGATAGTCATGCCATGACGATCCTTGAGAGAATTCACACAGACATGTGTGGACCTTGCTCAGTAGCTTCGACAACAAAGCACAAGTACTATGTCATCTTGGTTAATGATTTCTCTCGAAAGTGTTGGATCTTCTTCATGGAGAAGAAGAGCGAGACATACTCAAAGTTCTGTGAGTTCAAAGCAATGGTCGAGAAGGAATCGGGAAAGAAGGTGAAGGCTCTTAGGAGCGAAAATGGTGGTGAATTCATCTCTAGCGAGTTCAAGGACTTCTGTAGCATAGAAGGGATTCGAAGAGACCTCATAGCTCCCCATAACCCACAGCAGAACGGGGTTGCTGAGCGGAAGAACAGAAAGATCATGGGTGCTACACGGGTGATGTTGCGTGATCAGGGCCTACCCCTTCACTTCTGGGCGGAGGCATGCAATACTGCAGTATATGTGCAGAACCGTTGTCCTCACAAGATACTTGGCATGAGTACACCCAAGGATGCTTATTCTGGTAAGAGGCCTGATATTTCCCATTTGAGGATTTTTGGTTCTCCTGTTTACATGCATGTGATGAAGGATGCCCAAAAGAAGCTAGAGCCGACCGCAGAGGTTGGGATATTTGTGGGGTACACTGATATGCCCCACAACTATCATGTGTATTTGCCAGATAGTCGCAAGACTGTTGTGCGACGGGATATCAAATTTCAGGAGGAGAAAGCCATGAAGTGTTTGCTTGAGAGGGAGCCACACTTGCATGCAGATGAGGAGATATTAGTTCCTGACGATGAGCTTTAGGATGTGGATCAGCCACAAGATGAAGTTCATGGAGTGGAAGAGACCACTCATGCAGCGCCAACCATCAGAGGGCAAAAGCGCACTACAGAAGCTAAGCGACTGGCTCAAGATGCAGAG
Organism: Pinus taeda; assembly: GCA_000404065.3. Taxonomy (NCBI): domain Eukaryota; kingdom Viridiplantae; phylum Streptophyta; class Pinopsida; order Pinales; family Pinaceae; genus Pinus; species Pinus taeda. The sequence continues at coordinate 515,385 of APFE030367465.1, forward strand.
AAGGTTGTAGGACCACCTACAACACAACGCAGACAAAGACAGTCACCTAATCGGTACACATAACATTGTTTCTTCACTCACAGTCATCGTTCCAGCGACTCGCTTCATGAGATTCTTGGTTCTTTTTTTTAACCAATTTATGCACTCGCTTGAATCGCATGCATATTCATTTCACACAAATTTGCACCAGCTTTGCACAAACATTCACTCCTTCATGTTTTCAACTTGCCATTGGGCAGATCTGGGCTGACTTGGCCCAAATCTAGTCTTTCCTAGCAAGCTCTGTGCATTCCTGACAGTCAAGGCTTTGCCTTGCCTCCAAGAATTGCACGGAGGTTTCCCACATTATCTCCTAGCTATGCTCTACATAATCTTAGGAGGCAATGCCCAGTCCTACCCATGGAACTGCATAATGCGCAGTTCTAGCCAGCAACCCAGCCTGACTATTCTGCGTATTGCGCAGTTTCAATCAACAATCAGCCTCTCTGGATTGTGCATTGCATAGATCTAACTAGTAGTCAGCCTCACTAGAAGTTGGGGTTTCGCAATGCGTAATTCCAACTAAAAGTCTATTAGCTTCCTAAATTTAGTGTTGCGCAACCTTTCCCAACAATCACCAGTTTTTTGCTTAAATGTTCCTCGAAGTTATTTGATCTTTTAGTTGACATTGTCTTGCCATAAGTGTCTTCTCTATCTCCAAGTACCACGAGATTTTGAGCAGCTTTTTTGAGCAGTACATGTGTTATGTCCTCCAAGAGAGCTGGATCAAAAGACAAAGTTGAAATTAGTACCGAAGACATGGTTGAACATGGGTCAATGTGCTTTCCGTGTACATAGACACAAACCTTTTCATCAAGAAGGACATCAAGATCACATGGAAATACATCAACACCATCTTCTTAGACAGCTTTGAGGAGAATCTGTAGGATCGACAGGTCTATGTGAACATCCATAAGTTAGGACTATACAATGTTGCATGTAGGTTTCCTTTGTTCCCTTTGGCAGATGTGATCCACTAGATTGTCTCACATATTGACCTAGAGATAATGATACTAAGTAGTGTCAGTGGAGTGAGGCTTACTTTTTTTAGGATGGAGTATTATTAGGAGATATATAATTTTCGGTTCCTAGTGAACAGGATGGATGCACCATTTTGCACTCCCAACGGCAGCATGAACACAAGTGATACCTTGAAGTGTTGGGTAAAGGAGCCAACAAAGTTCAGGACGACACCCAACTAGATATACAAGACGAAGACACTCAGGAAGGCATACCAATTCTTGGTCACCTTCACATGCCACTTGTATGGCAAAGGGAGTACATAAACCTTCCCGCAAATTTGGGTTTCTATGTTGGATCAACTGAGAAGTGAAGGAAAACTGTTCAACTGGTCCAACATGTTGGCTCTCCAGTTGAAAGTGCATTTATCTAATGGTCAGAGTCCACCTAAGGATTAGAAAGCAAAGTTCTTCATGTCTTCCTACTTTCTCAATGCAATCTATGCCCGTCAATAGTTTCCTAGCATGGGTTGGGCATGGACACCTTTAGAGAGTGACGTGAACATATATTGCAAGTTGCTCTCAGATTGCAATTACTTAGGAGTCATGGCTAAAATATGTGACCATTTCATCGCCCCTTTGTACATGATGATCTTTGAACAAGATTTTCCTTGCATGTCCCAGGCAGTAATGGAGGCATTGTTGAACCTTGAAAATTGGTATGCCTCACTCGAGGGAACCTTCATCAAGATGTACAGCATGGAGAAAGATCTGCATGTGTTTCTTAGTTTGCCATGAACAAGTTGGTCATGCAGGAAGTTGCATACCACATCTCGGCAAGGTTATCAATGGGATTGCATAGGAAGAATAAGGCACCATGGCCCATCCTTCCTGTGTGAATTGGGTTGCACATGATCGGGAGTTTGAAAGAAGTGGATGCTGAGGTGGTAGATTTCAAGAAGTTTAAGCTCGACACCAGGAATTTCAACCCATAAGACCCACATGGTTTATGCAGGGACCATTGTGCGAGAGTGTACTATCCTTGGATCCTCATGGCATGTCATTGGTCAGAGGAAGGCCCATGGAGATATTGTTATAACTCTTATAGGCTCAATGAACTGGTAAGCTTTGCAATGGAGTGGCTAGCAGCACTAAAGACAAAAGCACCACAGGGAGTAGCAACAACAAAAACAAGCATCAAACATGTGCAAGACAAAGGAAAGAGGAATATTGTCGAAAGCACAGAGACGAAGCAAAGCTACAAGATTAAGGAAGACCCACTTGTGGAAAAGGTAGCTTTGGAGATAGATGCGAAGAGGCGATAGCATGACAGGAGGATAGTGCAAAGAAAGAGAGAGAAGAAAAGGCTAGAAGATACAGAGAGGATGTTGCAGGAAGTCCAACAGAAGCTCAAGCAAGAACAAGAGTTGTGCAGAAGAGAGCAGGAAGCGCAGCATGAGTATGAGCATGAACAGGAACAAGAACAGGAATAGGAGGAAGTGCAAAGTGCATGGAAAATGCAAACAACACCAATACAGGTTGAAGACTCTGAAGCAACAACAGATGAGGAACAGGGTGAGTAGCCAAAGGAATAGGAACTTGCTCTGTAGGATGAATATATAGTAGAACAGATGGATATGGAGATGGAGCAGCTGTAACAAGATCAGGATACCGACCTCATTCCAAAAGCAACCGAGGTCACTCCACAGGCTTCGCTAGCTCCAACAATAAAGAAAGTCCCGAGTGAACAAGGGAATACTATTCTCCTTGAGGACCATCTGGGAATAGAGGTGTACAACATAGTGTTTGATGAGTCATAGCACAGGGTTGTATAAGCACGTAGAGAGTGAACCTCGGATGAGCATGCATCACCTGTGCACTTAGAAGAACAAGTGATTGTGTCAGATGTACGAAGACTTCGAGCTACCATGGCCGATGCTACAAACACTTATGCCAAAGCCACGAGCTCGAGTGTTAAGTTCTTGATAGCAGAAAATGAGTGCATGGCTAAGGAGTTGCAAGAAGCTAGGCAGAGAGAGGAACAATCAATAGCATCCAACAGAGAAGAGATGATGATGGCCATACTTGTTGAAGTATCAACTCTTGAGACAGTCACGCAGAGACTATATGACAGGTTCATCACCATGCACAACGTAGTTGTCCACCTTCATGGTCATCAGGAGTGTTGAACCAAGATAGTGTAAACACTCACAGACATACATGTCGTAGTTGATCATGTACAAACATGGACAATGAGGTACAAGGGAGCCTCGCTTCACTTGAACAAGATGATGAAGCCACAGGTGGAGTTGGACAAAGCACACATCCAGAGTTAGATCCAGAACTATGAGGAACTCTTACCGCTCATCACTACTATTGAGACTTCGTATGCACAGTAGTACAAGAGTTTGGATGTCGTGGTGAGAAAGTATGGCACCTCGTCAATTGGTAAGCTCACTGAGGCAAAAGAGATGAACCAAGTCAGACTAGAGCTCAATGTGTACTTTGATCATTTAATGCTCATGGCCATCAATGTATATTTCAATTCAATGAAGATAACATGCAGATGTACATCAACGGTTTGGACTTGCTCCGGACTAAGTTGCGTATGTTACAGGATGAGTTGGACTGAGGTTCCAAATCAATATACTTGGAAGTAATGAAGGTAAGATTTATTTTCCATAAGGACATCATCAAAGAGTATGCAGACACTATTGTGCACTATCAAGTATGGCATCATTTCATCATTGAGGATCACAGAGAGAAGGTTGATGAGATGGTCTCTCCAAAGCCGTATGAGTCTTAGTGTTGTCTTGTCTGGCTGACTCAAGATGATTTTGTCCCACATGGGTATATATGGAAAATGTATCATTTTTGTAAACATGATGCAAAGTGAAATTCCAAGTGTCATTAGTGGAATACAAACAGTCATATGTAATGTAAAGAGTCATGAGGGTAGTCCAAGAGTCACAAAGGGGAATGCCAAGGGTCACCCCACCCTTTGTTATAAATAAAACCTCATAACTCATAGAACAAGATTTTGGGAGCCAATATTTTGCTAGGTATTGCTTAGAGAGGGCTTGGAGAGTATTGTGATGAGCCTTGGCTTCCCCACAATGCAGAGCGAGCACATCTCTTTGGAGGGGCAGGTGGTGTTGACTGTAACATTCCACTATTGGGGCTAGTGGTTGTCATGCTTGTATGGATGGATAGAACTTTCACTTTATATAATATAACAGAGCCAACACGTTTCATGCATATGTTGTTATTGTAGTTCGACTATTCTGGTTACTTTAGAAATGTGTGTAGTTTTACTTAAGCATTGATGTATGGACTATTCTGTATGTGATTGTATGAATCTTATTGAAGTATGTTGTTTGTTTATCTCATCACTTTGGATTGTCCACTATTCTTCTTTCCAGTTTGTAATGTCATTCATCTCATGTGTTCCTTTCAAGTTGTGTACTATTATAGGCTTCTAAAGGATACACTTATTTTCCCCTTCTATGTGTTAGAACCTCCCCATGCATCTCTCCTAAATTCCTACAAGTTCACACACTTGCTTCTGACAAGGATATCTTACTTACCTCTATGTTCTAACACAATCAAGGCATAGCTTTACTACCCACTTTTGGGACTCATACTGCAAACGGTCTAAGTTCTAGTTGGGAATTCTTACCGGGGAGATCCTTTGACATATTGGTGGGTCCAGCACCGTCAACATTTCTTGTGCTAAAATGAGGTCCAAATGACAAGCTGAGTCCTCAAAATATGTTTTGAATCTTTACACATCTATCATGTCGTATGTTACACTTCATCCTCCGAGATGTTTGTCTTATGGAGATGACTTTGAAATCCCATAGGATTTCTAGAATTTTTTTTCACATAACACATATGAAGGTGAAGGGAGAACAACTTGGGAGAGGCATAGCCTTGCCTTTTCTAATCTATGTGAAAAAATTGAATCTTGTGAGGATTATGTGATATTCATGTTGTTCGCATTCACGCTTCATGGGGACCCATTGCAATGGCTTGTCACACTGCCCGAAAAATCTATTCACTCATTTGGTCACTTTGTTTTAGAATTATCTCATGCTTTCCATAACTTTGACCATCAAGGACTTAATAAAAAAATTCTTGGATTACGGAAAGCCCCTGATGAATCTATGGCGAAATCCTAGTATCACTTTTGTGATCTTACTTTTCAATTCCCAGACGATGAAATTGATTGGAAATTTCTTAGTGGAATATTTCAATATATTCTTCACATATTTGAGAATCCACATGTGTTAAAATCATTCAAACCGACCCTAGCATACCTCAATGTTGGAGCTCCTAAATCCAAGACATATATGATTGATATCACAAGTGATTGTCCATCCTCGTTTCATCAAATAGATCTGGCCCCGCAATGTGAGGTGGGAATAGGTGTGCATATATCTGTTGAACTATCACATCTTCCCACCCCACTTGCTCTTGATCTCTACGTAGATTTTTCTGACAAGACTGTTGGTTCTCACGTGGGCTTGTTTCCTCAACCTCTATCCCCATGTTTTATTGATCCTTTGGATTGTACTATGTTGTGTTCTCTCATTCCAGACTACACACTTGTTGTTCACGAGGATCAAGTTGTCGACAGAGTTGGTGTTGAGCAACCAACCTACACTACCATTTATGATTATGTGTGGCAATTTGAAGAAGAACCCGTGATGAAGGATGACCTCCTTATGTTCACACCTCATCCACTTTTCCTTGACATCTTTGTTGATTCTGCCATTGTTGATTTTATATGTAAGAATACATCCCCAGATGCGTCTACTTCTGATCATTCATAGAATACATCAGATGTCAGTCTGTCATTGCATAGTAGAGAGGACACATCTATGTTTACAAATCCACGCAATATTTCATCTATATTTTCTGAAAATACAAAGGGTGAATATTCTTGCTTCTCATCAACCCCTCTATACAATTCATCATACCATGATGATGTCGATGAACACACCAAATTTTCTAATCATGGTTGTGTTGATCACTTTTTACCTGCATTCGATCACAATTTTGATTCATTTGTTGTTGATCTTTCTAAGCCACCCGTCTTCGATGATCTACCTGTTGATGAAGTGGAAACCCCACAAGTTGTCAAGGCACTTTAGCCCAAGTTGATGGTTATGTCCGGCCCTCATTGTATTGAGTTCGATTCCACTCTAGATCATAAATTCATTGAAACACCCAGGGCTCTTCATCACTCACTTGTTTATACTGAAGATCAATCAAGTTCACAGAATTCAAATCCTCCACCTAAATCACATGACCCCATCGCTTATGCATTGGACGAATCCTACATAATGAGCACTCTTGCTAACGTAAGTTGTATTTCTTTCTCATGGTTTCTCATTTGTCATGATCAAAAGAGTCTACATGTTTTTCGTCTGCACACAGTGTGAAGCATGACCATGATACGTCCACAGAATGCTTGTCTTGTGCTTTTATTCTTTTCTTTTCTATGGATATGTTTAAACTTGGAGTGTGTTGGTCTTCATTGTTATATCTTTCTTATTTTCCGGTTTACACATTTATCTTTATAGAAAACCATGCCTTCACCAACATGGGTCAACCAACACGCCGATGGCTGCATTGGAAATATCACTTCACGTGAGCCAGCCCATGCACTGTTTAGTTTAGGAGTAGGAGTAATGTTTGCTTTCCTGTTTTGCTTTGTTTGCATGCTTACTTTATTTAGTTTGTTTATATTGCTTGTTTGCTTGCTTTGTTTTCTTGCTTTGCTTTCATTTACTTTTGTCCTTTTCTTTCTGTTTGTTTGCTTGTTTTTCACCTATAGGTTTATTTTTGCATGAAACCGTGTGTGGATCTTGAAACAAGCAAGGTAAAGTACAAGAGGACTTGTACAACTATCAACACTTGGTTATCTGTTGTCCTCTCTCCTTAGGAAAGATCTTGTTGTCTTCCGTCAATGATACCCTGATGGAAAATATGTGTTGTTCAAGTGAGTCTTGGTGAAAACACAACACTTTCACTTTAACTAGTACCACCTACTCTAATCGATCCTTTTGGGTTAACCCTTGTCAGCTCCTTCGAGTAGAGTAAGGTGAGGGGGGAAACCTTAACAAGTAGTGTCAGAGGTATACATAAAATATTCTCTAAAGGGGCAACCTCTTTTTCTCTCAATAAGTCGGGATCCCTCTTCCACCTCTGAAATAAATAACTGCCTATGCACAGTTCTTTGAAAAATGAAAAAAAAAGGAAAATGAAAAAATAACTAGGGCGAAAGAAGAGAAATTCTTCCTGTGCAAAGAGGTGATGCAAGTGACTCCATCAGGGTACTGACCAGGCTTGCTCGCCGATGCTTGTGTCCCTACGTGACTCTGCCAGGGTAATGTCCATGCATGATAGCAACAGAGCAACACCAGAGATGAAACTAAGACCCTAAACATATTTATTACTTATGTACCAATATACCCCTCATGCCCAATCAAAACAACTCACTTGACTTGGCTTGGAATGTGTGTTGATCGATCAAGAGAATGGTAAGGATTTATATCTTTAACTCAAGCTTAGTGTTAAAGCCATGATGATCGAAGAATCGAACAATACTTCTAGAGGAATTAGACTCGCTTTTCATGAACAAAGTCCATACAAAGAGCTGGAGTTCTACCAGTGTGTCGCCAATGTTGTAGCGGCTACAACCACCCTCCAAAATCTTCTCTTCTCTTCATTTTAGAGCCTCCCTCCTCGAAATCATCGCAACTATCTTGCAACTGATCAGGTACTTGTGTTTATTTGAGTTCATCTGTCATTTCACAGCTTGTGTTCAACTCACTTGTCACGATGGTCAAACACAAGCACACCGAGCACTCGGTTCACATTTGGTCGATCAGTTGTCAAGCAAAACTGTGAAAACCTAGAGGATGGATTGTCTTCCCCTCCAGAAATTTGTAGAGTAGAACAACAGTTGCCTTGCACTTAAAAATTGTGCAGAGTAGGCTAGACACCCTTTCTCTGGAAATTTCACAGAGAAGGCAAGCCGACACTTCTCTCCAGAAATGCGCAGTTTTAACTAGATGTATTTCCATCCATAATTACGCAAAAACTAGCCTAGATGCACTACTCTCCATAAATGCGTAGAGAAAACCAGACCAGATGCACTATTCTCCGAATTTGCGCAAAATTGGCCAGTTACACTACTCTCTGAAATAACACAAAGCAGCCCAGCATCACGGCTCTAGAAAATTGCGCAAAGTTGGCCAGCTAGTCAGGGCCTCTCAGTCTAGAAACAACATAAATGTTTTCCCTCACTGACTATCCATCACATGTGCCGATAGGTTGTCCAGTTCCCTCCAAAACTTCACAATCCTTCCTCGCATGAAGGGAAACTTTTCTCGAAAAAGCAAAAAAAAAGAAAAGAAAAAAACATCCCTAGATTTTAGGAATCTATTTTTAGCAATAGGAGTTACATGTAAAACCATTTTTAGAAACTTCCTGCAAAGTGTCGCTTTTTCCTATATTTGTGGCATGCACATCATAAACCCTAATTTCACCAAATCTATTTAAACGATGCCTTAGAGTTCATTCTTCACATTCGATCTCAGAGCTCTGGCATTCCCGAGGCATCTAGGAACCTTTGACATAGTCAACGCCACTTTTCTGGCTAAGTTTTCCTTTTCATGCCTTTTGTCATTTTTTCTGTCGCTTTTTAGTTTTCAACATGTATGAGTGTTTTTTCCTTGGATTTATTGAACCATTGTTGGCGTTTTAATGTATTTTAGCCTGAAGAAGTGTTGTTTCAATTTTTGCATTACCTTTCCTTAGTGCCGCATGCATAACATTGTTTCAGCACTCACAGTTGTCGTTTCATGGACTCACTTCATGAGCTTCGTGGTTTTGTCATTTAACTGATTTCTGCACTCATTTGAATTGCATGCATGTTAATTTCACTTAGATATGCACCATCTTCGCACACAAATTCACTCCTTCATGTTCCAGGTTGTCATTCGGCAGATCCAAGCTGACTTGGTCCAGATCTTGTCTTTCCCAGCAAGCTCTGCACATTCCTAGCAATCAAGGCTTTGCCTTGCCTCTAGGAATTGCACAAAGAATGCCCACAATTTCTCCCAGTTGTGCTTTGCATAATCTTGGGACGTAATGCCTAGTCCTACCCACTGGAACAATACAATGTGTAGTTCCAGCTAGCAACCTGGCCTAATTGTTATGTGCATTGTGTAGTTTCAGTGAACAAGCAGCCTCTCTAGATTGTGCATTACGCAGATCCATCCTGCAGTCAGCCTCACTAGTAGCTAGAGTTGTGCACTGCACAGTTCCATGATAGTCTCCCAGATTCCCAAAGTCAATGTTGTACAATCTTGCCCAACAATGACCAGTTTGTTGCTCAAATGTTTATCGAAGTTATTTGATGTTTTAGCTAACATTGTCTCCTGATGAGTGTCTTTTATATCTCTAGGAACCACAGGTTTTTGAGCAACTTCTTAGCAATACATGTCTTATGGACTCCAAGAGAGCTAGATCAAAAGACATAGTTGAAAGCAGTACTAAGGACATGGTTGAATAGGGGTCAATGAGCTTTCCCGTGCACACAGAAAAAAACATTTTAATCAAGAAGGACATCAATATCACATGGCAAGACATCAACACCATCTTCTTAGAAACATTTGAGGAGAATCTGGAGGATCAACAGGTCTATGTGAACATCCATAAGTCAGGACTATACAAGGTTGCATGCAAGTTTCCCATGTTCCATTTTGCAAATGTGATCCTGTTAGGGTCCCACCCTAACCCCCTTATTTATGTAATGGGACCACGTCATAGTTAAGAGTCCATAAATCCCATATTAATAATTGTAAGTGGTTAATCCGCAATTAATAATGGAACCACAGTTAGTTGCAAATGGGTCGTAGTATTAGATAGATGGTATTAGTAATACCACGGTATTGGCTCGTGGTATTGCATGTATGAGTCATATATAAAGGATACAGACTCCCTGCGAGGAGCATCGTGCCTTATTTTGTAATCGAGATCTGCTCTATTGGAAGTTGCCCCCTCGAAGAGGCAAGTGAACATTACTCTCTGAATAATAAAATCATTGCTATTCTGTGTTCTGGGTATCTTTTCTTCGCATATTCTGTATTTGGGTATCATTTTCAGGTTAAGATCATAACAAGTGGTATTAGAGAACTTTCCAGGGCCGGTGGGATCTCCATTTCGTAGATTTTTTTTTTTTTGGCTAGAGACGTGTTCCGACGTCTTTAACCCATGGGATTTGTCGTTGAGCGCATAAATTTGCAGATTTGGGGAGGCATGCACGCAGGAAATACAAGAGGTGGTCACATCTGTTGGACTCCCTTGTAACCCCTGTGGGTACCCCTTTGAGTAGTAGCACATTAGACAGAACCGCGCACGGACTGTCTTCACGTAACCCCTGGGTATATCGGAAGCCCCCTAGGCTTTTTGAACCTTGCCATAAGAAAACCGTCGTCGTCTCCGCGTAACAGTACATCCAAGAAACAGCACTCGGAGAAGATTACTCGCCGTACGATAGGGGTAGTCGGGTTGTACGACTAAAGGGTACGGTCGATCCTCCTTAGTTAGAGCCCTGAAACATTGGGCCGAGTACTACTGCCAGACCCTTATGTATATTGTGATCTGTAGCACCTGACACTCCTCAAGACCCTAGTTCCCTTTTCTATCATCATCACTTCCAGATCCGCTTGTGCAAAGGAGTGCAGCAGCAACAGACATCGGTCCCAATCAGCCATTCCGATCTATTAGATCCATCAGATCCGCAGAAGCAGTCAGTTCCGCCGCCCAGCGCTATCAGATCCGCCATTCAAATCTCTCAGATCCACCATATCAGAGTCATTGTGAGGGGTTCCTATACCGGGGTATAATTTTCGCAGGAATTTTGGTTGCATTGACATTTTGAGAATTTTTTTAGGCGGTCCCACTTTAAAAAAAAATTCGGTTGGTGTATGGTAACAACTAGAGCTCAAGTGATGGCCAATGAAAGGATGGACAAACTTGAAGAATCAGTGCATAACCTCGACCTCAGCTTACCAGACTACTTAGCATGGTCGACAAAATAGTCCCAAAGGGCAAGGAGCACGCCCACGAGGAGGAGTATAATGGCCATGAACACAATGAGGGTGAGTCTAGACACTCTCCTCACGTCTAGCACACCCACCCACAACCCAGTCAGTGACCTCCCAAGTTGGATATGCATAAATTTGACGGTTCTCACCCGTCGGCATGGATAGCACAAATGGAGCAATATTTCAAACTAAATCGCATCTTTGATGATGAGACTCAACTTATGTTGGGGAGCATGTACTTGGAAAATGAAAGGTGGCAATGGTGGGAATGGCATCAACGTTGCACTGGACCTTTTAGAACTTGGCCCAA
>APFE030367467.1:0-25709 GCA_000404065.3 Pinus taeda
CAGCTCAGTTCCAGGCTCAACAAACCTCCTGAAGTTGAGCCAATGCTCGCCATCAATCAACTTAGGTTCAAGGGGAAGCAGCCAACAGAGTGATTCATCATCCAACTCCTCTGATTGCCAGCAAAAATAGCAACAAGAATTTATTGACATCAGCTTAGTTAGCTTTTCTGTTTTCGTAGATATTTAAGATTAGCATAGTATTTATAGACCCTTTCATGCATTTAGAAAGGGTCGTAAAATTTTGTATAAGACTTAACAGACTGAAGTTTGCACTATTGTGCTTCAGCCTCTATTCTTTTATGAAACTCGACCACTTGCTTTTACTTTAATGGAGAAATATCTTGATTCAATTGTGTACTACTGTCATTGATGCAAAGATTGTTATGCATTGAGGTAGAAGCCATACATAGCGATTCATATCGGGAGTGGCTTACGATTCAAATGGTATTTTTATCTTTTGTTTGAATTCAGTCTATGTATGTGAATTCGCTGTGTAATTATTTCCTGCTATCATTAATTGTATGCATGCGCAACAATAGGAAATCTTACTCATACCACTATTGGATGTTTATACGATATGCCTTATTTTTTAATCATGTATGTGTTGATGGTATGAACGTTTAAAGTCCAGTGGTATCGCTTTAATCGTTGTGTCTAACTATTTAGGTACAACAATCTTGAATGATTTAATATCTGTGTTTTGAGAATGCAGTCATCTATATAATTGTATTTTTAAGATATAGAACATCAAAAGCTACGCTTCAGAAGTTCAAATAGATTCCCAGGATAGTTTTATTTACTTACATTTCTGTCAATAGTTTTAGTCATCCACCCATTGCTACTGTTATCTACAAAGTATTCATTCATCCCATTTATCTATTTCTAGGAAACTGGTCCCATTATCCCCAGTCGGAGCCACTACCCCAAACGAAAGAGGAGCTGCACTAAGGTCCGGTCTGGGTGGTTTCCCCCAATGTTGGTGCAACGATTTTCGAGGCATCAACAGGTACCTACATGGTTTCTTCCTTTCTCTAAATGATCTTCGAACGGGAACATGTATCTCAACATCCTATGGGGTTTCATGAATCTAAAGTGGTATCTTCCTAGTAGTAGGATCACTTGGAGGAGGATCTAAGGGATCCATAGGCTCCCTGGGATCATTAAAAATATCAGGCTCAAACTTGGGCATGGAAGGACCATCTAAAATATCATTGTCATCATTCCTCTTCTCAGGAGGAGGAGGTGGAGGAATATATTTTTCTTTTCTTAGAGAAACATCTTCATTGAATGTTACATCCCTGCTAATTTCAACCTTCCTTTGACCAAGAATATATATTCTATAAGCTTTATAATTTTCACAATAACCTGAAAATGTACCTTTCCTTCTAGTTTCCTCCAACTCGTTCCTTTTGTCCTTCAGCATATGAAAATATATGGGGCATCCAAATACACATAGATGGCTTATGTCAGAATTGACACCTGTGAACACTTCTTTGAGGGTCTTATTTTCCATTCCTTGATGATGCACCATGTTTTGAACATATACAATAGTATGTGTTGCTTCTCCCCAAAGGAACTTTGGCACCTTTTGGTCATGGAGCATGGCATGGATAGCTTCTAATATATACATGTTCTTTCTTTCTACTAATCCATTTTGTTCGAGAGTATATGGCACAATTGTTTCCTTCTTTATTCCTTCTTTCTTGAAAATTGCTATGAATTCATTTTACATGTATTCCCCACCATTTTCAAACTTGAATACTATGATTCTCTTCCCTATTTGATTTTTTGATCAAAGCTTTGAATTATTTGAATATTTTGAAGGCTTCATCCTTGTGCTTCAAACAATATATCCATGTCTTTTTAGAGAAGTCTTCAATGAAGCTGATATAGTAGACATGGACACCAATAGACTGCATGGGCATTGGACCAAATATATCAGAATGGATGAGATGGAGGATTTTAGTTGTCTTGTTCTTGTTCTATGGGAATGTCCCCCTTGTCTTCTTTCCACTCGCACAACATGAACATACTCCATCACTATGGGATTGAACATCGAGAATTCCATAGATCAATTTCCTTAATTTTGGAAGAGCATCATAATGTAGATGAGCTAATATTCGATGTCGTAACTTGTTTAGGTGATTAGTATTATTAACCAAGTCTAGAAGTGAACTTCCAATGACTCTATAGGGTCCTTTAGATCTTGATCCTAATGTGAATGCATTTCTCATAGGTGAACTAGCGGACCAAGTAAAAAAATTTCCCTTGATGAAGGAAACCTTCATCCGTTTATCTTCCAAAGTGGATATAGATACAAAATTATTCATTAGACCTGCTACATACATAACATCATGAAAAAATATTGATTCCCCTAAATTGAAATGGAATTTTATGGACCCAAAACCTTTTATGGGATTAGTAGAGTTGTCTCCAAGAATAATCTTTAGCTTAGTCTCCCTCTCTACTAGATTAGAGAGAACTTCCTTATATAGAGAGGAATGATGAGTTGCCCCACTATCGACCAATCAACTATCCCATGAATCTAGAGGAGAAGAAGTAGTAAGTGCATAAATAAGAATGTATTTAGATTGATTTATAGCATTACTTCATACCTAGGAAATCTTGACTTCTTTTAAGGACGATGATCTTCTTCACGACCGCTTGAGGTATCTCTTATTCTACTTTCATATCTTTTATTCCGGTTTTTTTATTATCATGTTTTCTCCTTTGATTATTGAAATTGTTGATGTTTCTTCTAGTGTTGTAGTGTGGCCCTTTGTTCTTCTCGGGACAATTTCATGCATAATGACTCTTCTTGTGACAATTATAGGATTCAATATGAGACAATGTTCTATCATACTTTCTTTTTGCATTTTGAGGAGGAGGCTTTCTTCATGGACCTCCTTTTCCTTTCTTCTTCCTTTTTTCATGACTGATATATGCAGTGGGCTCTCCGCCTTCATGTTTTTGAATCCTTCCTCTTTATATCATCCTTGATTCTTCTTGCGTAAGCTTTCCAACAATTTCATCAAATGATAGGAGGACATTGTTGTTGCTGATGGAAGTAATGAAGTTTCCCCAAATAGGAGGGAGACCTCTTAGAGTCACGATCGCCAAGTCCTTGTCATGCACATATTCTCCAACTCTTTGCTATTTATCTCTAAGATGAGATATCCTCATTATGTAGGAATACACAAACTCTCCTTTGTTAATCTTGGTGTCTTTGAGTTGATCTTTCAAGGAGATGATTTCGTTCAAATTGTTGACTTCATACATGTCGACTATCTTATCATACATGTATTTACACCTTCTCAAGTTGCAAATATCTACATCCATGCCTTCGGGTGACTGTCGAGCCTTTGTGACTTGCTCCTTCAACTGATGATCGAGTATGCCAGACCATTTGCATGGTCTTCCTTCTCTAGCTAGTTGGTCTAGTGCGACCACCCAAATCTTAGGGAAGGTCTCAATGCTTGCTTGGCCACTCAGTTGGCATGAAAATATGACCAAGTATTGGTATGCCTTCCTCGATATCTTCATCTTATAGATCCGATTAGAGTTCATCTTGAAACGAACTGGCTCCTTTACCTAATCCTTTAGAATATCTCTAGAGCAGCCTCTGTTGTTGGGCAAGTTGAATAGAGGGGTCATGATAGTCATGGGATCATCCATCTGATACATCTCATTGTAGTCTTGTGCCCAAAAGGTTGCAAGATTCTTCCTACTGACACTGCTCAAGGTCATCATTTCGGGGTTAGTGTGGGAGATTATCCAATGAATCATATCCACACATGGGAACGCGGGGTATCTGCATGCAATCTAGTATAGGCCAGACTTATGAATGTTCATGTACACTTAACAGTCTTCAAGGTCTTCCCCAAAAGTATATGTGAATGCTTCATTCACCTCTTACCACTTCAGTTTGATGTCCTTATCTAGATACAACTTTGTATCTTTGTAGATTGGCATGCTAGAAGACACATGTTCAACTGTTGTTCCAACTGCAACACCATCAGTGTCATGGGATCATGTTCTCTTGGAAGCCATTGAGATAGATGAACATGTGAAAGATCTGGAAACAAGCAGCATGGATGGAAACAAATATGTTATTGAAAACAAAGAATATTTGGGGAAGGTCACAACACATACCTAGGGAACTAATGAGGAAGATTGTGCAAATTTCACTGGGAGGTTGAGTGACTGGCTGCCAGAACTGCACAAAAGGTAGTTTGGACTGACTGGGGAGCTAAACTAGTTGTTGGATCTAAAAAATTTGTAATTCAGTTGGGTATTTGGCTGCTGGGATTGCGCAATGTGCAATTCCAGTTGGGACATATTGTTAGCCCAGGGACAGTTTTGACAAAATTTTTGGGCCAAGCAGCTGCTGACCTCCAGAAATGTGAAATTCAATCTAGGAGGTTAGTGTTGGGCTAGAATGTGCAAATCTAGATAGGAAGGTGAGCCTTCCTTCTCCAGATTGCTCAATGTAGCCTTGGTGAAGGCAGAGACTGCGTCAAGGTTGGCCTGACTCGTCGACGGGAAACTGGCAGCAAGTAAGTTGATGAAATGCATGACGACACTAAGTGATATCATAAGTGATAAACGGTGCATGCAAAATATGAATGGAAAATTGAGAAAACATATAAACATGCATGTGGTTAAGGTCGTTCTCTTGTTGGGCGAATGTCTGTGAAAAATAGTTTCATGCATGCGGCAACAGTGAGATAGCAACAAAAAACAAAATAGAGCTAGGAAAAGGTAGAATACATGTAAATGACAACACGCATTCAAAGAAACCAAGAAAACAACACTCATAGAAGCAAATACACAAAAAGCAATAGAAATGTTGAAAAACATAAGTTGAGGCCACTTACTTGTGAGTAGCTGAGCCAGATGTGTCAAAGAGTCCTGGATTTGTTGTGGGATGTCAAAGCTCCAATATCGATGTGAAATAATGAGCTTTGATGCGTTGAATAAATAAGTTTGGTCTCAAGACACACATCCCATAAATCTAGGAAAAAGTGACACTTGGAGGGAAACTTCTAAAACAAATTTGCATGTAACCCCCGACTGCTAAAAATAGCTCCCTGAATCATGGGATACCTTTTGCATGTTTCCTCTTGCTATTCCGGGAAGATCAAGTCATGCATGCATGCAAGTCAAGTTTCCTCGGTCTCGGGTGGAACTGGTCAATTGAACTGTCCATGCATGCTAGTGCTCAACTTCTTGGGAAAAATGTGCATTCTTGACTATAAGTTGGGTTGATTGCCCAAGGGGATTGTGCAATTTCTAGGCCCAATAGCTAACTGCTGCCCATATTTGCGTAAATCCTCAGCTAAACTGCCTGTTGGTGGGAAAAATTGTGCATTTCCTGTTGGAAGGGTTGGCTGGCAATATTGTGCAATCATGGAGACCAACAAGTTGTAAGAGAGGATTGAAAAATTCCTAGAGGGAACTATTGGTTTCCCTCTAGGAATGCACAGTTTTGAGAGGAAAGCTGCTTAGGCTGCAACTGGACCAAGTCTGGGTAAGCAGCCAGTGAGGGGAATGGATCGACTAGGTTTTATAGATTGCCTTTGTGCGAGGAAAGCATTGAAGCTTGATTACTTGAAAAATCAAGACAAAGTGTTGTGCAAGGTCAGTAGGGAGGCTCCATAATAGGCTAAGGAAAAATTTTGGTGGGTGGTTCTAACCGCTACAACACACCCATAAATGGAGGAGGTCCTTGAGGGTGGATCCAGATGGCTCAGTTGAGATGGTAGCATAATGGTGCTAAGGAGTTGATTGTTGATTAGATGTACCTTATTTCTTTTGAGCAGCCCATGATGCTTGTAACATGCAAACACTCAAAGAGCTAGGATTAGAGATAGGAGGGGGAGGACTAGGGAAACCACCCAACAATGAGGAATCTTTGTAGACTCTAGGTGAAACACTAGTGAGAGGAGTAGAAAACTTCTTGTCAGACATTGATGAGATAATGGACTTAGGGGAAGCCAAGGATTCTAGCTCATAGTATGTCAACTAATCAATTGTGACAATATTCCCTTCATGGGGAAGCACTGTTGGAAATACTGAGGGGGGCTGAATCAATATTCCTTAGAAATTAGCACTTTTAAATCTTTTAAGAGAATTAGTTAATCTTCAATTATTATTAATGTTTATGCACTAATAACAGTAAATAAAATAACACAGTAGACATAATAATTTCAAGTGGAAAACCCCCTCTGGGTCAAAAACCACCGAACGCTTTTCTAATAAATTCTTTAATATTTAGCCCCAACTGAAATGAAAGCAACAACTTCCTAGAATTATAGAAAATCATTCTTCTCTAGCTCCCATTAGAAGGATGCCCTAATGCCTTGGTTTCTTCAATAGTCAACTGAATGGATGCCCCAACATCCTAGACCAACTTACCACCCTGAAGTGTTCAAAAGATCCAACTTGTAGGCGACTTCAAGCACTAGCCTAACACCTCCTTACCACCATATAATGACTAAAATGAGACAAGAGTGTAGATTCCCGCACCAAGGACAACGATCCACGATACAATATGATTTACAATGATTTTGACCGAACAACCAATCACACTATGACCTACAACCCAACCATGACATCATCCCAACAGAGACTCATATACCTCCTAATAATGCCTTTTTGACTCTAGGCAAATTGACTCTTTTAAAATCTTTACAATGATGACTCTTTTACAACTTTACAATGATGAATTTTTACAAATGACTCTTGGCCTTGAAACTTCTTCACAATATAAAGATGGTTGTCATGTCTTCTAATGATGTCCCACTACAATTCTTCCTTTGATTTGATACTTCTGCTCTTGAATTCTTTCTTGAAGTTGTACTTGAATCTTCTTCTACCTGCATGCAAAATTTTCCCAACGAAACCAATCCCAAAACAAAACAAAATACCCTTCAACTTACCTCTACCTGCAAAACACATGTAAGTGCATAATAATGGATAAATACAAATTAAAATTACAATGCATACCTGAAGTGTGCTTGTCACTTTTGTTTTTGACTTGTTGCAGTAGTAGACAAAGACTCCCACTCTTGATATAAGCATGGACTCTATGAAAGACTATATCGAAAACTGACCTAATGATAATAAAAACTGATGACAGACCCTAGACTTACGATGGACCAAGTTCTAAGTACAACAATAGAGACCATTCTATCAACTATGACAAGACAAGTAACATGAACATACAACATCATATAGATTTAGTAGGCTTGGTGTAGCGTCAAGAATATGTAGCATCAAATGTGTAGTATCTAGAATAGGACATCTGAAATGTGGTATCAAATCTAACTGCAACATATAGAGACATGAAGATATAACCAAGACCTTGTATGTACTTACGTTGTCCTGCAAAAACATATGTCAAATATGATACTCATATTTCAAATGTAAACACTAATCATACATACCTTGTTGTAGGAGACTTACCCTTGACTATTGATGTGTGGTCCGTACTGTAGTGATCCTTGAATGCATGCTTTTTCCTACCTTCTAGGAGCTCGATATGGAATCTATTGCATCTATGTAATTTTGAATCTATAGGGTCTGAAATTTCATCCTCCTCTAAGTCTGCTTTCCAACCCCATAGGTTTGATCAATATTGGATTCCTCAAGAAAGAGTTATTCCCAACCTTCCTCGATGACCAGATTATAGACTAGTTTCATAGATCGAACTTGTATGAAGTTCCACGTGTCCCAGTTGCAACCTTCAGCCTTGAAAACGCTACTCAACATACTACAGTCTATTCTCTTACTTTGACTATTTAAAAAATTTGAATCCAATGCTCAGAGAAATAGTTATGACAATTTTCCCAATGTCACCTGTTTGGCATGGAATTCAGGAGCCTAAAAAAACCATAACTTCCTTAGATCCTATCTCCGAAAATATAGAGAACCAAGATATGAAATTAGGTCATGCAATTCATCAATATTTTGGATCAAATGAGTTTTAATTTCCACTTTGGAAGCTTCGCAAAAAAAATGTTATAGCGAACATGCCACGATGACATGTTTGAAGCCAAAAAATTTGTACTAGAGGAGGATATGAGGGTCACTATTTATATGAATGTCTTGAGTTGAGAGGGTCCTCAACAAGTGAATATTGGATGTATTTTAGGCGAAAAAAAAGCATTATTAATTATTGACTATTCAATGACCACAACCAATTATGAGTGCCATGCCACAACCCCATAGGTTTTTAGCCCACTAACTGGGGTTACTAATGTCAAACATGAATATCTCTCCAAGTGTTGCATGGCACGACATATATCAACAGAAACATCTTGATGCATAGAATCCATCTAGAATATCCTTGACTCAGAATAGAGTAAGCTGTCAAGTCAAAACTCCCATGAAAGATCGGAGTAGCCCCTGGTGCTTCTTGGGTTGACATCAATGACAACCAATGATAAAAAATATCCCTCTTTGGCATGGCAACACAAGTACTCCCCCTGTGATCATGAAATCTATTCCTACTACCTTCTCTACCCATTTGTCATCAATGGAAAAGGGTGACTCCCCCCTGACAAACATCCATCCTGAGGACCTGTATACACCTCCACTCCCCCTTTATACTCGAGTAGAGAAGAGAAAGTATCTCATGAAAACTTGGGAGAATCCCAAGCTTTTGGCGAAGATACTCAAATGCTTCACGAGGTAAGGGTTTGGTAAAGATGTCAGACATTTGTTCCTTTGTGCCAACGTATTCAAGTTTGATATTATTTTCGGCGATCTGCTCTCTAACGAAATTATATTTAATTGGAATGTGCTTTGTTTTGGAATGCATCACAAGATTTTTGGAGATACTGTTGGCATTGGTGCTATCGCAAAACATGGGAATATGCTCATCAAACTTAACTTGAAGATCTTGCAAGGTTTACTTCATCCAGAGAACTTGAGCACAACAAATTATTGTCGCAATGTATTATGCTTCCATTGTGGATAACAAGATTGAAGACTACTTTTTACTTATCCATGTGATAAGGCAACCACCTAGGTAGAACATTGCTCCACTGGTACTCTTACAATCATCAGTACTTATTGCCCAATCTGCATCTTTATAAGCTTGGATGACCAAATCATTTCATTTGGGATAGCAAAGACCATATTCTATTGTGCCCTTAAGATATTGAATAATTATTTTAATGGAAATGATATGAGATTATTTTGGTTCTTCTTGGAATCATGCTACTTGTCCAACTTCCTGCATCACATCTGGCTAGGAGGCTGTCACATATAGGAGACTAACAATCATGGATATATACAACATTTGGTCCACATCCTTTGATGAATCTTCTAAGCTTAACTTGCAACCTATTACCATGGGGGTAAGGACTGGCTTGCAGTCTTCCATCTGGAATTTATTGAGCATTTCTTTAATGTACTTGGTTTGATATACGAATATTCCTTTATCTTGCTGAGAAATATGAAGCCCTAAAAAGTATGTCAGTTCGCCAATCATAGACATTTCAAACTCACTTTGAATTTTTATGGAGAAGTATTTACTTAATCTGTCATCGCTGCTTCCAAAGATTATATCATCCACATATACTTTGATAATTGTTAGGTTATCTCGGTCCACTTTCACATAAAGATTGTTATCAACAGTTCCTTTCTTGAATCCCTGTTGATGTATATATCTGTCAAGATGACCATACCAAGCCCTAGGAGCTTCCTTGAGATGATATAGATCCTTATTTAATCTACAGACATAGTCTTCTTTGTCAAACAACAGAAAACCTTTAGGTTTTTCAATGTAAACTCCTTCCTCCAATTCACCATTTAGGAAAGCTAACTTAACATCCATTTGTTAGACCTTGATTTTTCTCAAGAAAACATAAGCGAGAAACATCCTGATAGCTTCCATTCTGACAACGGGAGAATTTTTTCTTCAAAATCGATTCCTTCAACTTGTGCATATCCTTTGTAGATTAATCTTTCCTTATTCCTGGTAACATGTAATCCTTCAACTATTTTTCTCCCCTTAATGTGTAATGAAACTACCATCTTATTAAAAAATCCTTCCTATCAATCGTAGACTTGTGCCATATACTCTTGCATTGTCTCCTTCTCCACATACATTGAGTCAACGAGCCAGATTGTTCAAAATAGTAAGTCACATAATAGGCCATCTTGACTTGAGTCATTATCTAAAGCAACTGCTAATTCCTCATGACCTTTTTCTTTTACAAATCCTAAAAGCATAATTGTTGAAACCATGTTATTTTCTTGGTCTTTTGGTACCTGATTCCTTTTCCAGACCTTCTTATTCCTACAATCTCGATACATGTGCCCATAGTTATGAAACTTGAAGCATTCAATGTTGTCCATAGGTGATTCCATCTTATATCTGCAACTGCGAGCGCGATGGCCATAGTTATGGAATTTGAAACATTCAATGTTTAGCCCATCTAGCATGTATTCTCTTATGAAAAAATCATCATGAAACCTGTCTCGTGATCATGCAAACTTGCTTCTAGGGTTTTGTAGATAATTATTGTACCTGTTAAAAACTTCACATTCCCTAGCCATATTTCCATAGTTATCACATAAAAATCAATAACCATTAAATAAATGTGTGTACCTAATTGATTCATTCAAATTCGATGGTCCTTGATAGTTGTACCTGTCAATAAATTTACAATCCTTGGCCATATGTCCATTGTTAGTGAATGGTAAACGATAACCATTAAATAAACGAACATAATTGGAAGATTTTTCATTCTTCTTTGGAGGTAGTGTTGTAGTTTGTTGTGGTCCTTTGTTCTTGATTTCTTTGGTCTTGTTCTTTGGAGTTGCAAAATTCTTCTTTGGATTTTCATTTTGATAAACTTCCTTCATAGAATCATCCTACAAAGATGTGGATCTTGTACCTTCATCAACTAGAGCTTTACCATCTTTAATTTCCTTATTTTTTGCTTCTTCATCTATCTTATCTTGTATGTGTTCTTTTTGCAATCACTTGAGTTTTTTGATCTCATCATGGGTTGCATCAAGTTCTTCTTGCTTTTGAGCAAGATCTTCTTGAAACCATCTTTTCAAGATCTTCCTTCTTTTTTCTACCTTGTCAACCTGTAGCTTGAGAAGAGTGGTCTTCTCTACTTCTCTGTTGAGAACCTATATCTATTCCTTCTACTTCTCATCTTCAATATTTAGCCTACTTATTTATACTAAAGATGTTACTAATTCCCTTTTCTTTTGGTCAACAGCAGATATGTATCTTTGATCAGATTCCTTCCTTTTAATTTTTTCTTCCTACATATGTTGTGTGATCCTGCTAATCTATGCAAACGTTGTGTCGAGTTCTTGTTGCTTCTGTTGGACTTCTCCGTTTAAGACTTGTGTCGTTGTATTCTTGATTTCTTCCAATTGAGTTCTAAGACCGCTAATCATCTTCTCTGACTCTTAATTTTCTTTCATGAGTTCTTTTTCTATCTTCAATTCTGCTTCCAAAATTCTTGTCGTTTCCTTTTAAGTTCCTTTATCACCTTGATCACTTGATTTTGAAACTCTATTTTACTCATTTCTCCCATTTATTCATCATAATCAGAAGGATCCAAATTTTAAATAACATCTTGACCTGATTTATTTGTTGAATAGAGATTATGAAGCTTTCCCCAAAGACCTTTAGCTGTTGAACATTGACCAATTTTTGTTTTCACAGAATTTCGTTGGTAGATGTGTCTCTAGAAACAATTGATTCCCATACTCCATGCGCCTACAAATGTACTTCCATCCTGGATTCCCATATCCAGTAATTATCTACATCAAAATCAGGGGTTGGTACACAATACTCACTTTCTTCAGACTTTGTTGTACCTGTAACTTCCTTTGAAATCCTTGTAACCTACTTCTTTGAATTTCGCATCTCTATGCTCTGAAAATTGACTTCCAGTGGTTAAGTTGTTACTGAAGGAACCAAGCTCTGAATCAATATTCATTAGCAATTAGCACTTTTAAATCTTTTCAGAGCATTAGTTAATCTTCAATTATTATTAAAGTTTATGCAGTAATAATAGTAAATAAAAGAACACAGTAGACACAAGAATATTAGGTGGAAAACCCCCTTCAGGTCAAAAGCCATCAAACTCTTTTCTAATAAATTCTTTAATCTTCAACCCCAATTGAAATGAAAGCAACAACTTCCTATAATTCTAAAAAATCATTCTTCTCTAGGTCCCACTAGAAGGATGCCCCAATGCCTTGGTTTCTTCAATAGTCAACTAAATGGATGCCCCAACATCCTAGACCAACCTACCACCCTGAAGGTGTTCATAGGCTCCAACTTGTAGGTGACTTCACGCACCGGCCTAGCACCTCCTAGCCACCCTATAATGACTAAAATGAGACAAGAGTGTGGATTCCTGTACCAGGGACAACGATCCATGATACAATATGATTTACAATGATTTTGACCAAACACCCAATCACACTATGACCTACAACCCAACCATGACATCATCTCAACAGAGACTCCTATACCTCCCAATAATGCCTTTTTGACTCTAGGCATATTCACTCTTTTCCAATAATGAATCTTTTACAATATTTACAACTATGACTCTTTTCCAACTTTACAATGACGACTCTATTACAAATGACTCTTGGCCTTGATACTTGTTCACAACATGCAGACGGTTGTCATGTATTCAAAGGATGCCTTGGTGCAATTCTTCCTTTGATTTGATACTTTTTCTCTTGAATTCTTGCTTGAAGTTGTACTTGAATCTTCTTCTACCTGTATGCAAAATTTTCCCAGTGAAACCAATCCCAAAACAAAAGAAAATACCCTTCAACTTACCTCTTCCTTCAAAACACATGCAAGTGCATAATAATGAATAAATACAAATACAAATTACAATGTGTACCTAAAGTGTGCTTGTCACTTTTGTTGTTAACTTGTTGCAACAGTAGACAAATAAAGCCTCTCTTGATATAGTCCTAGACTCTATGAAAGACTATATCCAAAACTAACCTAAAGATAATAAAAACTGATGAAAAACCCTAGACTTGTGATGGACCAAGTTCTAAGTACAACATCAGAGACCATTCTATCAACTATACCAAGACAAGTAACATGAAATTACAACATCATATATATTTAGCAGACTTGGTGTACCATCAAGAATATGTAGCATCAAATGTGTAATATCAAGCATAGGATATCTGAAATGTGGTATCAAAACTAACTGTGACATATAGAGACATACAGATATAACCGAGACCCTGTATGTAGTTATGTTGTCCTGAAAAAACATATGTCAAATATGATGCTCATATTTCAAATGTAAACACTAATCATACATACCTTGCTGTAGGAGACTTACCCTTGACTGTTGATGTATGGTCCTTACTGCAGTGATCCTTGAATGCATGCTTTTTCTTGTCTTGTAGGAGCTTGATATTGAATCTGTTGTATCTATGTAATTTCGGATCTCCAGGGTCTAAAATATTGTCTTGTGGTAGCACTCTAAGTCCTATTTCAAACCCGATAGGTCAGATCAATATTGGATTCTTCAAGAAAGATTTATGCCTAATCTCCCACGATGACCTGATTATAGACTAGTTCAATAGAGTGAACTTGTATGAAGTTCCACGTGTAACTTTTGCGACCTTTAGTGTTGAAAATGTTATTCAAAAAATCATAGTCTATCCTCTTTGTTGTACTATTTACAAAATTTGAATCTAACTCTCAGAGAGAAAGTTATGACGATTTTCCCAACATCACATGTTTGACATGGAATTCGGGAGCTTGCCAAAACCTTAACTTCCTGAGATCATATCTCCGAAAATATAGCGAACCAAGATCTGAAATTCAGTCACGATGTTCATCAACATTTCGGCTCAAATTCATTTTAATTTCATCTTCTGAAGCTTCGTATCAAAAACTTTATAGTGAAAATTCCACGATGAACTGTTTGAAGCCACAAAATCCCTACTAGAGGAGGATATGAGGGTCATTATTTATATGAATGTCTTGAGTTGAGAGGGTCCTCAACAAGTGAACGTTGGATGGATTTTAGGAGATTTTTTTTTTATTAATTATTGACTATTCAATGACCACAACGAATTATGAGTGTCATACCACAACCCCATAGGGTTTTATCCCTCTAATTAGGGTTACTAAGTTCAAACACGAATATCTCTCAAATGGTGAAGAATTACGTGGCGTGCCATATATCAATGGAAACATCTTGATGAGTAGAATCCATCTAGAATATTCCTGACTCAAAATAGAGTAAATTGTTTATTCAAAATTCCCAGGCAAGATTGGGGTAGACCCTAGTGCTACTTGGGTTGACATCAATGACAACCACTGATCAACAACCACATCTTGCATAAAACCGCAGATGCGATGACTGACCTGGAATAAGTGTAACTATGACCCAATAACCTCAATGTCTACATGGACCGTCTTGCCCACAAGAGTCACTGGATAATTGTGATACATGTCAAGGGGCAAGGAGGAGTGGTCGTCCCGAGCACGCAAAGTGATGGTGGATGGGGACAGCTCAGGTGACTTGAGTTGCTTACAAATAGTAGCAGACATCATGTACGTGGATGCACCTTCTTTAATAATGCGTCAGGAGATGATGGAATTCCCAACTCAAACCGGTATCCAGAAAGAAACAAATGGAAGTAATGGAGGATAACATGATGTATCAATAGGAAAGATAATTAAATGATCATATGAAGGATCTACTGCACCCAAAGAAGTTAGTAGAGCTTTCTTTTTTGATGGGCATAATTGGAGCACCTCCTGCATTGACATGGCAGTAGATGATTGTGCCAAGTCATCTACTATACTGTATGTATGGGCAACTTAGTTAGAAGCCATGTTATAGTGTGATGGTCCCCTAGGGATCTTAGGAGTTGACTCAACTTTAGGTTAAGTGATATGTAGTGGACCATTTCATTTCATAAGAGGCTCAGAAGATGCTTTGGTTTTGCACTCAGTGGTAGATGAAGTCGATGCTTTGTCATATTGACACAAGTGAGTTTGCAAGTTTATATCAAAGGTATTGGCCTCGTCAGAATTCATCATGAGGATCTAGTAGTCACTAAGACCAAAAGGTTGGGGGAGGTGGGTTACTTGACCTTGCTGAGGTTGAGCAGTGACAAATCCTTGGTGAGCGAAAGGATTTTTTAGCACAACCCATTGAGATGGCGCAAGATTCTAAGGGGTTGTTGCATGGGCAGTTGACCTCTAGAAGCTGCATGTGCTTCCCACATTTGGCGCATCTCGGATAAGAGTGGGCACTCATGAGTATAATGGCCATGTACACCACAACATGCACAAGGCCTTTTCATATGAATAACCTTGTTTTTCTTGGGTTCGTTGCCCTGTTGCTGGTTGTTTGTGTTAGACTGGTTCCCTTGATGTAATGGAGGATGTTCTGGCGTATCAACAGGAAAGATAATCAAACGATCATCTGAAGGATCTACTACACCCAAAGAAATTAGTGGAGCTTTCTTTTGGGATGGGCATGATTGGAGCACCCCCAGTGTCAACATGGCAGTAGGTGATTATACCAATTCGTCCACTATATTGTATGTATGGGAAGCTCGGCAAGAAGCCACATTATGGCATAATGATCCCTTGGGGATCTTTGGAGTTGACTCAACTTTTAGTTAAGGGATCTGTAGCAGACCATTTTGCTTCATAAGAGGCTCAATAGATTCTTTTTTTTTGGACTCATTGGTGGAGAAAGTCGATGGCTTCTCATATTGACTCAAACAAGTTTTCAAGTTTATATAAGAGGTATTGACCTTGTCATAATTCATCATGAGGATCTAGTAGTCACCAAGACCAGAAGGTTGGGGAAGTTGGGTGGATTGACCTTGCTAAGGTTGAGTAGCAACAAATCCTTGCTGAGAGAAAGGATATGTGGGAACAACTAGTTGAGACGGTAGAGGATTCTGAGGCGGTTATTACATGGGTGGTTTACCTCTAGAAGCTACTTGGGCTTCCCACATTTGGCACATCTGGGATAAGAGGGGACACTCATGAGTATAATAGCCATGTACACCACAACATGCACAAGGCATTTTAGCACAAATACTCTTGTTTTTCTTGGGTTCATTGCCCTATTTCTAATTGTTGGTGTTAGGTTAGTTCCCTTGGGGTTCATTAGGTTGATTACCTTGGTTACCCTAGTTACCCTTGTTACCTTTCCCCTTATTATTTTCCTTCGAATTTTGGGGATTGGTCACAATCTTTTGTGCAAACACTTGACCCTGAGGGGGCAGTGGTTGTTGGGGCTGAGGATGCATGGGAGGTTGCGACGCTAATTCCTAAGGGGCTAGAGCCCTGGGAAGTGCATATGTGTAATATTGTGAAGGGACAACAATCTGGTAGAAAGGTTGGCCACTAGCTAGCCCTGACATCTACTAATGTGGTTGGGTAAATGCATAAGATGTGGTTTGTTCTGAATAAACGTTGCTGGCAGGAGGGTCACAAGTGTTGCAGGAATTGGTGCCCCCTACGGATATCCATAACTATGCTAAGTATATGGTGAAGGATGTGAAATAGGTCCAATAATACGATCAGCGGCATGAGATTCCCTCGATACATTGGCACCACTAGGATGAGGGAGGTCTGTTATAATGGTATAGACATAACTGGCTTGATCATAAATCAAGTCATATCTCAGAGTAGTCTAGAAAGCCTTTTCCTTCGTCTAAGGAAAGTGAGACATGACATATTTAGTAATAGGCACTAGAAGAGTCCTAAGAAACCAATCGACATAGACACGGTCTTCGAAGGGTGGATCACGACACATGCTCCTCCTTCTATGCCATTACTGAAAATAATTGGAAAGATAGGTGGCAGAGGACTAAAGGAATATGGTCAAGAGTTTCGTATTAGTGTCATATCGGAGAGGTAACTGAAAATATGAAAGGAATTCTTTAGCAAGCGTCGTGAAAGTGGAATGAGAGGCAGAGAGATGGTCAACATACCACTTCACAGCATCTCCAGTGAGCGTGCGTTGAAATAATCAAAGATAGATGGAATCATTGGTGACGGAATTGGATGAACACCAAATATGAAAGGAGTAGACATGATTGGTGGGGTCCTCTGTAGAATTACCCTCAAACTTGGGGATGTTGGAGGGAATCTTAGTTGACATAGCTAGCCAACCAGCATCATGGTGTATAGGGTCATTAATCAACTAGCTAAAATCCGAGAGGCTTAACCCAGCCATGAAAGGTAGGATGTGAGCTGTTGGAACGATTCTCGAGATGGTTCCACTAGATGTGACCACTAGGGTAGAACTCACGCCAACACTAGGTTGGGTTCCTACACCTACAGTGGGTCCAGACATGATGATGGTGTGTAGTGAAGGAGGCTCGGAATCAGATGAGGAAAAAAATGAACCAGAAGAGGAGTCGATATGGGGACACGGGGGACTATGGACTCAAACCATGCGAGGAGGAGTAATATGCGCAAGTGGAAACAGGGGATGAAGGCCTAAGAGTCTCCATGGAAAATGCCTTGGTGGCATAATGGTTGTAAGACACAAGTGACACATAAATGGTGAAGGGAGATCAACAAGATGTTTTTGCCTCTGTGTGGAGAGATAAATTAATTAAGTTAAGTCTTGGCTTTGTGGTCTAAACCAAGCGCCCTTCGCTTAACGTGTGCTTGTGTGTGTAAGTGTGTTTATTAATTAAGCCCAGATCATGTTTGAAAAAAGAAAAAGATTCCTAAAATAAACTGAAATTAAAAATAGAAATTGAACTACAAATCAAATTTCTAAACCCCACCCAAACTGGGTTTGCAAACACTATGCTAGTTGGTGGTGAAATCAACTGAAAACACACAAAAATGATTAAGATATCTAAGTTTTGGTGTGACTAGGATCAATTGACACTATGTTGTTGGAAAGTGGTGCAGCAACAACAAAAAGCAGAGAGGAAAATATTTGCAAAAAGATAGGGATATGGGTGTGAAACCTAGGGAAAACCATGGGACTCTAAGGCAAATGACCAAACAAGGTTTAAGATGAAACTTTGAATGGAAACAACCTATCTTTGAAGATCTAAAACAAGAAGGTAGAGATCTAGAAAATATGGGTGAAAGCTCTGCAAAAATTTAGACTTCTTACTCAGCTAAACTCCTCCTATAAAGGTGGAAGCGTACTAGAATCTCTAAGGGGATAAATTCCACTTCCATGAGAAAATCAGAGTAGTTCAAGGCCTAAGTGGGCTAGGATAGTGGTCAACCAAAGCAGCAGATAGCTCTTAGCAAAACTCAGAAATAGATCGGAAAAATCTTAGAAACCCTCAAAATTGCAAGTACTGACCTTATTCCTGGGATATCGCAATTTTTGGGCCAGAAAGTGCACTCTAGACCACCAGATCTTACTTTTCGCGTAGAAAAGTGTGATTTCTTCTCCTTGATACTCAACTGCTAAGTCTCGGAAACATTTGTCGTCTTTGTCGTGGCAGGTTCCTATGATCTACAGAAAAGACCAGAAAACTTACGGAAGTTAGAAATTTGACTGATCTAGGGTCAAAAATCTAGTAAACAACATTAAGAGACTAAAAAAGAAAAACCGTAAGTTGAAAACTGAAGGTCACCCAGGTTTTTGAATTATAATTAAAAATGCAGTGGAGTCACCAACTTGTTGGTGATAATCATAAGTTCCTGAGTGAAGCTACCAAATTATTATTGTGTTTTCTTCTCGAATGTGTGCAGAAAGAAACCACTTTAGGTTGTGGATGAAAAATAACCCTAGCAATGAGAATGGCTACTAAACATTGTAGATCTGCAACAAATGATAGAAACAAAACCTGGAAAAGCCCTGATCTATGCCACAATCATAGTCAAACAATAAAATGAAATAGTAAAATAACCGCAATTAACTCCAATAATCCAATGGAAACAAGATATATAAAGAATATATTTTATTAAACAAAACTTGTGAAAGGAAAAAATAATGTTACCAGTCCCCCTCTATGGAATGGGTTCTTGGCTATCCTTAAATGTCTTCAGCTTTTGTAGAGCCTCTCTCCTCTATACTTTGTAAAACCCAACAAATAAAATGTTTGAGCTCAGTGAGAACTCAAATGGAAAATAAAAATAGTGTGCGACAGTGATAATAATCAGAGTTACAACAATGAGTGCAACAATGAAAATAATAGAAAGTGAATAATGAATGGAAAACTCTTCTATTTATAACAAAATCTTAAGTTATCCTCGAATAATGAGCAATAATAAAATATTATTAACCCCATTCTAGAAATAACCATTTGGAATATTTTATTATATTTGGTTAGAGGGAAAAAATATTTAATTTTTTTTTTAGAAATAATAAATAAATAAATGATTTATTTATCATCTAAAAAATTGATCCAGATTTAAACAGGAATGCAAAAAATTACATATATAACCATAAATACTTCATTTCATTAATGTAAAATACTTAAATATGCTTACAAACATAAATTGAAATAAACCAGCTAGGGCGATGGTAGCTTATCTTTGAGAAGAGATGTGGTGGCTACATGACTCTGAATTGTGTTATAATGAGGCTCAAAGGCCTATTTATTGTTGAGAAACAATGGAAAATCCTAAATGTCCAAAACCCTAACCTTAGGAGATGAAGTGCCAAACCATGGGCCCCGTTTGGGTAAATTGGTACACCAACTTCCTGGGGTCGTAACTTTGGTATACAATCTTTGTTTAACGTGCACAATAACTCGTTAGAAAGATCTGTTTGAGGACTACAACTTTTGAGTGAGAAACATTGATCTATGGCCAATGTTTCTCTCATTTTTCCCAAAACCATCGTTTAGGGCCTCAAAACAGCTCCAGAAGTTTAGGACCCGAAAAAACTTCCAAAAATAGTAAATTGTGCTACAGTTAAGGAAACTAAAAAACAAAAAGATACAGTTGTGGGGGTCCAAGTGGGATAGGTGGGTGGCCACCAACATCAACCTAGATCATTCCTCCCCCCTTAGGAAGCAATAGTCCCCATTGCGTTGAGTGCCTCCATGAGATGTCAAAACTTATGCTAAATTTGGCCCCTGGTGAGTTGTTTTGCAATTGTTGATGTGTCCAGTAATGGTAGGAAGCATGGTCGAGGGAGGTCCACATTGAAAAATCAATGCAAGACAAGGAATGGGGGAATGTTGTGCTCCAAACCATTGTTTCCCACAACTTTGGTAATGGTGTAAGGACCATATTGGAGTGGTATGAGCTTCTGATGAGCTCTTGTAAGGCGTTCTTTCTACAGACGCAACCAGAGTTTGTTGCCTACTCGAAACTTGTGTGGCACCCGATGTTGATCATGTCACTGCCTGTACTTGGAATTTTCCATGATGGAGTGGCGATATATTGGCCTGTTGGGTAGAGATGCTCCAGGAGTTAGATCAAATGAATGCTTGACCTAATAGTGCAATGGTACCCCTGTGGGTGAGGAGAAGATGTCTTGTCTTCTTTCATGACCGTACCCACCTACTTCTACTATGTGGAGGAGCCCTTCTCAAGGGCCATGGATGTGGCTATGATCTTCCCCTTCTTTGGGAGTGATCCAGAAAGAAAATGAATTTCCTAGTCTGGGAGATGATCTTATTGCCTTTCATAGTAGAGATCAAAGAGGTGGTGGTAGGTGGGGCTACCTCCAGTATCCTGTATAATGTATTACACAAAGAAATAATAACAGCGGGAGGCCTTGACTCATACACAGCATGTCACTTCCACAAGTATGATTGGCCTAATAATATATCACAAACATCCAGCGGTGCAACATCACACAATACCTCATCTATGAAGGGCTTGATGTTGTAGGGAAGGCAGCACTGCTGGCAAACTCGAAGATCTCGTCCTTGATGAAGCCACCCGATGTTTCACGGTTGTGGGTGTTGGTAGTCCTAGCTGCTTCATGACCTCTACTGAAATGAGGTTCTTTTGGCTGCCACTATCAATAATGAATTGCAGCGGCGAACCCTTCACCCACATTTTTGAGTGGAAAAGGCGCTCCTCCTCCTTTGTATCTTTGAGCTCATTCTTCAGGACCTTGGCAGTGGCAGTAGTGGTGCTAGGCTCCGCATTAATGATTTTCTTCCCTTTTTCATTCCCCTTGTCAAGTTCTGACTTAGGGTCACAACATGCATCTGATTCTGAAGCCATCAACTCGGCCACCAATGCCTACTTGGTCCGACACTCACTTGTATTATGAGTGGAGATCGTATGGAACTCACACGACTTTCCTGTGTCCTTCTTTGACTTCATGGTGTTGTTCTTTTCTTGCGACTTCAACGGACTATCTCGGGTCACCCTGCGTCAGCTTTGTCCTTTGTTCTTCAGATTCGCAGATCCAAAGTCTCGCTTCTTTTGTTTAAACTTCTGCTCAATATTGACAGTTTCTCGGTATGTCAGGCCGAGTAAGGATATGTCTAGGAACTCCATCTCGTTCTAGATGTACCTGTGTAGGCAATTAGATATTTGAGTACCAAATGCAACTCAGAATCCTTAATACCCAACTTAATGTCAACGGTACGAAAAATATTTGCGAACTCCGGCACATCTTGGTCCCTTCCCTGCCACAGCGTGGTCCACTTTATGTATTTATCCTCATAGCTTATGACCGGTTAGTACTGCTCCTTGATGGAATTTCGGAATGAATTCCAACTGGGTGTGGCTGAAAACAGTGAGCCCATAATTTCATCCTTCTGCTCACAATAGGTTTCCCACTAGTCCTTGACATGGAGGGCTGCTTTCAGAAGTGCAAAAGTGATCTTTTCTCGGCTGGAAAAATCATGAACAGAAAAATAACGTTCTAGTAGATTTAACCATTTATCAACAATATTTGCATCTATCTGACCGTCGAATATAGGGATTTCAAAGTTAACTTGTACCTTAAAGGGTGTGGCGCTTCCAAAGTAGCTGCTGGAAGTAGATGTGTCAACCCTAGGTAGCCATTGAAGGATCTAGGCAAAGTTGTCCATCATCATGTTCCTTTGTCGCTTCAGGCCCTCTTCGAGCAAGATTTTGATAGGATCTCCTGCCCCCTCATCTTTCTTTTCATCCGCAATGGGAGGTTGTCGGGATTTGCGAGGCTAGTCTTGCAAAGGTTCGACCAGTTCAAGCCTTAACTCATATCCCAACCTCGTTGGGGACATACAAACAAAAATAGAGAAAGTGCAGAGCCCTCTGATACCACTGATCTAGATTTAAACAAGAACACAACAAATTATAGATATAACCAGAAATACAGAGATGTAGAAAAAATAATCCTTCATTTCATTAATGTAAAATACTGAAATATGCTTACAAATAGAAATGGAAATAAACCAGCTAGGGTGATGGTAGCTTATCTCTAAGAAGAGATGTGGCAGCTACATGCCTCTAAATTGTGTTACAATGAGGCTTGAAGGCCTATTTATTGTTGATAAACAATGGAAAACCCTAAACATCGAAAAACCTAACCCTAGGAGATGAAGCGCCAAACTATGGGCCCCATTTGGGTAAATTGGTACATCAACTTCTTGGGGTCATAACTTTGGCATACAATCTTCGTTTAACACACACAATAACTTGTTAAAAATATCTATCCGAGGACTACAAATTTTGGGTGATAAAAATTACGCAATGACCAACGTTACTCTCAGTTTTCCCAAAAAATGTCGTTTAGGGCCTCAAAACAACTTCGGCAGTTCGAGACCCAAAAAAATTGACAAAAATAGTAAATTGTGCTACAATTAAGGAAACTAAAAAACTAACAGAGACAGCTGTGAGGGCCCAAGTGGGATAGGGGGGTGGCCACCAACATCCACCTGGATCAAAAATATGATTAAGGAATAATAAAAAAATAATGATTTATTTAATTATTCCTAAGGACTTTAGTCAAATTTGACAAGGAATGATAACTAATTAGTGATTAATTAATTATTCCTAGAGAAAAATAAGATAATTAATTATTTATATATTTATTTCTCATAATTGGGTCAAATGTGACAAGGAAATATTAATTAAACAATGGTTTAATTAATTATTCCTAGAAGATAATTAAATAAATAGTTATTTATTTAATTATTCTTCATGGGTTTAATTATAAATGACTTAACAAATGATGTTTATTAAGTAATATCTCACAGTGAAAGCAATTTTACTACGGTAAAATTGGCCCTACATGGTGTACTTCGATGCATCTAGTAAATTATGGCTAGATGATCATTTTTTTATGATAAACTTTGGATGCAAAAATAAAATTTTACAACCAACGAGTACTCTTTCTTGAAATTTGAGTAAAATTGTAGGGAGATAAGTTATAAATACGAGTTGAAAAAGTAGTTTTTTCTTTTTTCCCTTCAAAACTTGATGAGGTAATCTAATCTTATTTTATTAATTCCACTATTATTTTGTATTATTCCTTCAAAGGCCCATTTTAGACCTCAAAATTTCTCTAATGACTACCGATTTAATATTTTTAAGCAATTGCATAATCTTATACATAAATCTATGTCACTAAGTATATCAATGGGTTTGAGGTATGAAATTGTTAGGTCCCTGTAATAGTAGTGTAGACCATTATTTTTAGTTTTAGTGTAGCCCCCTTATTGTTATTGTTGTGCCCATGTAGTCCCCATATTTTTATTATTGTGCCCTGTTACACAGTAAAATGTCACTGCCATCATGTCAGTCTCCCTACTGTGCTATAAACCACATTCACCTATACTCATGCTCCTCAAAATGGCTAAAAAACCCTCTTTGCCTAAGTTAAATGAACCATCGCGAATGTTAATAAAATAACCGCGCTGACAGGCGGAGGACAGTGTTGCTGTTGCGATGCCAGCGCGGAAGCACACGTCTTTTCCGCGCTGATCCCATTTTATGGACAGCGCACCCTCCATTTGTCCTGTTGAGCGCTGACCAGAACTCCTCTGTAGTTGGTCTGCGATGTCAGAGCGCCAGCCCAGTGTCTCACCCGCGCTGATTCTGTTTGGGCGAATTTGTTCTAACAACCAGCCTTCCAGATCCCTCCAGACTTGGTTGTTAGCATTGTTGAGGTCGCCATCCTTTCTCTGGCATGTCTGTTCGACTGACCATCCACTTATCTTGGGGGAAAGCTCATCCTTTACCTATTCGTGGAGACTCCTTCTCCTTTATAAGCCTCCTCCATTACCCATGAGTAGCTAGTTTGGAACATATAGACTTTGATTGAGGAATTCTTAGTGCATTAGTGCTCCTCTTTGTAGGCATTTGGTGTGTTGTGTGAGGATTGCTTTGAGCTTGAGGAAGGTCATGAGCTTGTTGCCTTGTATGTGAGAGAGAGACCTCTTTGACTTGGGAGATTTGCTTCAAAGGTGAATGCTTGGAAGATATGCTGGCTGGACCCTCTAGGGAAGGACTCAGCGTCAGGACTTCGGTTGTACCTTACCCTATTTTCTGTTAATAAAGATAGATGACTACTCTTATGGTTCCATTTCCATTTGTCCAATGAATGATTGATGTAAATTGTATCCTTCCTGACTGATACATAGTTGTTGTTAGTAGATTTTATGCTCTTGTTTGCTCTCTCTTTGCTTGTGCAGGTGTTCGTCCGCGAAGATAGCGGAGAATTGTGATCGGCTGGAGCGAAGGAGCGAGAGGACTATCTCTTCGACAAACATAGCGTTGGAATCCAAGTAGGTTTTTCGGGCCAGCGCCCTTTATTCGTGTCCTTCCGCGTTGACAACGCAAAGTTGCTACAGACACTTTTCTGTCATCGCCTTGTTGCTGTAGGGTCACCCGCGCTGATTCTGCAAAAATTCTTTTTGCCCAAATTGACCTATTGAACCTCTTGGTTTTGGCTTTCTCCTGCTTTCTCTACTTGGTTTTTGGCTTGGTAACTTTGTTTGAACTGTGACTTGGTTGCTTGCGAGGCCTCGTTCCACGAGAGCTCGTTTATTGCTTGTTTTCGGTTTGTGCAAAGCCTTCTTTTTCGCTCTTGCTGCTTGGTTTATGTTTTGTCTTAACTTTTTGCAAATACTGAAACACATCGGGCCGTCGTTTGTCTGGTCATGGAATCTCGTCCTTCGGGTGTTCGCTTATCTCCATTGATTTCACACTCAAACCCTAAGGCATCTAGTGGTCGTGTGTGTCTAGCCTCCCGTCTGGGATTTGGTCTTTTTGGTTGGCCAGCCAACTTCGTTTTGTTTTCACGATTGTTTGGTGATTGTCGAAAGCGATCAATTGTGTTCCAGGCAGTTTGCTTTCCTCCATTGGATTCCTCATTGTCTTGTTGAGCTTATATTACAATAGCTCATGAGCCCTCGTTTTCCTTCGATTTGGAAAACTGGTTTTAGTGACTTGGGAATTGTCTTGTGTGTGCACCGAGTGATTTAGTTGCTCACTTAGTGTTGCTATCTCTCTGAATTCATTTGAAAATAACTTTTATGTCATTGAAAAAGTAGAGCAACTAGTGTCTTTTGCATTGATAGTTGAAAGGAAAAGAACATTTCTTTATTTTGTGTTTTCAAAAGAAAAGTTTCATTTCCTTGCTGTTAGTTGCATTGGGTTGTATGATTGATTGAGTTCGCTTTGTTTGATTGAAAAATTCCTAACTTTCTCATAGTTAGAATTCATCGAACGAAATGATGTTCTTTGGCATATAGTTTGCATATAAGTATTTTTGAGAGATCATACGGTAGGACCTGAAACCAAAACTTAATTCAAGATCAAC
>APFE030367468.1:0-10433 GCA_000404065.3 Pinus taeda
CATTATGATTGGTCCAAACTGATTTTCGTCTTATTTCACAATGATATTTGCACCACCAAATCATTTGTTTGGAGGGGTGTTGAGGTGATACAGTGTACGGTGAGGCGGGTAGACCATCACCATATTGTCCATTTGTAGTGGTGTTAAATTAATAAAACGCATGATAAGGACCACGTGTTATCATATTTAATATTTTGTAGATGGCTTGGGACAAACGACGACAAAACAAATTTACTATTTTATGAATTCTTACACAAATTCATATGTAGTGCCCCTTCTTGTGCATGACATAGTTGGGATTTAGGGTTATCTCACTTTGTGCATTGTCAAAAGAAAGCATCGTCTGAACTCCAACTAGTCTGGATTGGCGACCTCCCACTGTGGGTCCCACTGGAACAAGTTGGGAGGTCGAGCTCGACATGGCATAGGGAGTCAAGCCTCCTTCTCCCATTTCCTTTTTCTTCCATGCACCTCAAACTATTGAATAATTATTGGGCCCACAACATGAGGTCAAGAGGTTGTGTCTTTGTTCACCTTGTAGCACTTCTTGTGACCAGACTTTGCTTCATCCCAGCTATGAGGTTCGCTCAACGGTCATTTAGCATTGCAAGGGTTGGCCACTCACGTCCCCTTTATTGACCTCTATAAATATATCAATACTCCTTTTGAGAAGTTGGACATATGATTATTTCTAAAAAAAAAAATCTCTTGAGCTCTGACCTCTCAACCTAAAAAATCCTCCAACCTTCAAACCTTGACCTTGTCGTGACTCGGTTTTGAGTTGGCATCGGAACCGATAAATATATTTAATTTTTTCGAAGTACCTCTGACTATTCGACTACCAAACTTCTCGGACCTCCATATGCATATAAAATAATATTTATTCTTGATTGGAGCGCCTTTCATTATTTTTTTTTACCTAATAAAATGAGCCATTTGTTTAGTTTTGTTGTAGGTTTTAAATATAGGTTTTCCCAACTGCGATGTTGATCTTGCCTTGTTTTTTGAAAAATGGTTGAGAGGTATTTTCACATTAATTTGAAATTCGTTACATGTCATGCAAATTAAACAACTCGATGTCCAAGACTTTCAAAACCTTGTGTTTCTAATTAAACCTCCTATGTCAATTGTTCTCTCAAAGCACAACTTGAAAACCTAAACTTCAACTTAAATTGTGGCAGTTTGCTCTATAACCTGCAACTTTTGGTAAGTTGTGATATTTCAAAAGGTTTCATTCTATCCAATTAGACTTACCTTCATAAAAAATCTTAATTATTTGTTTTATTTCCCATAAAGGTCACAAAATGGGGAAAAAGAACAAATCCCCTCCTTCAAGGTGAGGAGTCCAATATATTAAAGAAAAACTAAAAGAGGTAGAAGATCAAAAACTAGGAAGCTAGTATTTGAACTCAACTTTGATTTCCAACACCACTTTCAAAATGTAAGACACAAGTGTGATGAAATGGGAGGAAATTTATAATTTCTTTGAGAATAAGGAGTGGCTAAAGTTAGAAAGTTCTAGTAAGGAGAAAAATGCACCATACTAGAACATTAGAAGGACGAAATTACACATGGTTTCCGCTAGGGCTAAAATATTTCCTTATTATGACATGATACAATGGATTTTGGGTCATATTGACATTCATACATGCGCAATTACATATTCCAATAGAAATGTGATAGAATATTGGAGGTCAAACACCCTTTTAGTAATTTATAAGATCAGTTCTCCTAACCCCTTATTTACTTCTAAGCTTCTTGATAATTTCAACATCACAATTTTAAAAACAAGTGGAAAAAATTATAATAAATTGATTGAAGATTGGGTCGCAGGAAGAGAAAGAGCCTCAACAAAAATCATCTAAGGACCCCTGTTGTTTTCTCAGAAGCCTTTTAGGTCATCATCAAAATGTCTATATTATATATGGGGAAAATGACCTTGGGAATTGCAAAAATCAATGGTTGTCGTTGATTCACATTATCCACCATGACTCAAAACATTTCAATTGGCTGACATTCTATCTCAAAACATGACAGATACTTTGAAGTTGGCAGTTTCATGCCCTCTACGCTATGAGCAGATTTTTTTTATGTCTCCTTATCTCCTAGAAATTGTTATTTCCACTGTCCCATTTCCTCTCATGAAGTGGAATTATCCCACTGACGATTAGCTTCCCATTCAAAATTATGCTTCAATGTTATAGGAAAGTAATTATAAATTTTATTTTATGAAATTTGAAATTATGTAATGATCCCTCTACATGAAGCCCTCTTTGGCAGTGCTTCTTCAAGGATTAGCCAAGAGTTGAAAGAGGCACTTGATCGAGTATGAGACTGATTCATTGAAGAGTTTTTCCTATATCAAAATATATGGGAGTAAGGTTGGTCCACATGTATTGCCAAGGTAGATTCTTGAAATAATTTCTCTTAGAGAATTAGCAAATCAAACAACAATGAATGGTCAATCACAAAGAATGAGTAAACTTTAGAGGAAGATTTGGCCAAATTTTCCAATTATGTTTAGAAGAATAAAATTGAAGGACACACGTCATGCATTCAAGGAAGCTGAAGAACTTAACAATCTTTGGTTTCACTCATTACCCCATTTTTTTATGACCCTAATGGAATAATGAATGAACATTATAAGGTTGTACGATATATAAAAACTTTTACTCATCAAAAGCCTCCTTTTATTGATGTTTTCATAAAAATTGATAGTTTTGATGATGTGATTGAAAGAGGAAAACTAATGAGTGTTGAGGATAGGGAAAAACTTTAGGAATTTAGAGAAAACACTTATGAAGATTATCTTAAACAAAAAAGTGTCTTGACTTCTATTGTAATTGAAGATTTGAAATCTTTTTAATGTGTGAAAGTTAATTTTCCTCAGCTGCTTTTAGAACCAGCATCTTCTTCTGAGCAGTTTGAAACAATTCAAATTAAAAATATGCTTGATGTTTATGCTATGGTTCAACAATCAATGACTCCCGAGGCTAGAAAAGATGTTAATGTTAAAGAACAACAACAACAAGGTCAAAACATTAAATAAATCATGATAATAATAGAGGTCAAGGACCAGAAACATGAAATAGAGGAGCAAGTAACCAAGGATAATGTCTTCCCTAAAGACATTATTGTGCTTGACTCCCATGAAGAAATCACCCAAGAAGACTTAATTTCCAAAAAAGGCGTTGACAAAAATGTAGATATGGAGAATGATGAAAAGTATGAACAAGAAATTGTTCATTCAACAATTACAGAGAGTGTTGATAAAGAGACAGATTCAATTGAGAAACACACTAAAACCACTAACCTTTCAGTACCAAAAACATCCCCCACAATTTCCATGACTCCCATCTCTGCAAGAATTCCTCTAACTTCATTTCCTTTTCACCATGTCATTGAGATGGAACTAGTATATGAAATTGTTCCATATTTAAATGAATATTATTTCCATACACAAAAAAAATTCATTCTAAGAAGGGTTAAGAAGAGGAAACTTAACACTCTTGAAACAATGTTTGAACATAACTGGAAGCCAATTGGAGATGTGAGACAAAACGCTAAAGAAACTTCACATGCCCTTGGATCATTTGTTAATAGTCAACAATATCATGCGAATGAACTTGGAGCAACTTATAAAAGTAAGTTACAAAGAATTAAAGAGTTAGAATTGCAAATCAAAAAGAGAAAATAATTTAGTGAAGAGAGTTGGCAAGCTTATTTTGCGACCCTGGTTGGATGTTTTACTATTGAAAGAGCCGACTTACGAAGTTAGTTTGAAATTAAATTGAATGAATTAGATCTCAATCATTCCCAGCATATTGAGCAAATGAGAAAGGAATATGAACAAGAAAATTAGATATTGAAAGAAGAAGTTGAAGAAAATTTGAAGTTATGACTGCAACACTAAAAGAAAAATTTGAAACTCTACAGTGTCGAGTGAAACAAGATCATGATGCTAAATAGAGTATGAATGTATTCAAAGAACAAGTAGTGTAGGTTAACTAAACACTGAAAAAAGAACAAGCTAGATTCTACAGAAGAATGGATAAAATTTGTATACTATCATGATATTGTGAATCAATGGAAGTATTGAATCTTTGGTTGAAGAAGATAGAATTGTTAAAGAAAAATTTTCATTACAACATCAGCACATTCCTAAAACCACTAAGAAGGAAAAGAGACTCATGTATGCTTCATTAAACAGTAGAGAAACAAAAGCAAAGGAAATCTAAATGTGGATGGAGAAAGCTATTGAACATTACATCAAGGTATGGGAGATTGAGAAAACATCAATGAAGAATTTGATCTTTCTGGATCCAAACCAATATGGAGGCAATCCCGAGTTCCCTGAATCAACAACAAAAAAAAGACTGCACATTAGAAGATATGAGAGAAATGACTGAAACCAGAATTTGGATCCAACAAACTTTCCAAAAGTTTCTAAAATTTCCTTTTGAACAAATCAAATTAATTTCAAAATTTGATGTTAAGTATACTAAAAAGAAAAGGTTTATTTAGAATTTAATATCAATGTGCGAAGTCAACATTGTTCATTTCCATCTGATTCACTTTTCTACAATTTCTCAGTTGTATACAGATTGGGTAAGCTTTATCCAAACAATTTTTTTCGTCAACTCACCATTGAATATAATGACTCTGAAGACGAAGAGGAATTTTGAAAGAGTTTTCCACTTTTCTGGGAAATTATCCTTAGATAAGGACATTATTTCATTTTTAGCTTTATCAATGACTAAAGAAAATATTGAATATTTTGTAATTATTTTAGTATTTATAAGGTCTATTACATTGGTGTAAGAGTCAATGAATTGTGGAACTGAATGCCTGAAATATATAATCAATTTTTTGAGGCTAATCTTTTCTGAAGACAAAATTCAGCATTGAATTTGTTTATGAGTTATGTGTCTTATGTCATGTCATCATTTTTATTAGTTAAAAGATGTATGTGGTATTCATTTTCTAACATTATTCATATTCAACTCTAATTGAATCTTGTGATATTCTGTTAACATTTCTTATTATAGGTTATAGTGTATTTTTATTCTCATACAAAGATTATGAATTGTTTGTTGTTTACATTCTTATTTGTTGTGAAATCTGAAACCAAAATAATTTTCATTGTACTTTTAGTTTAATAGTTTCTTAAGAAACATATTTTGTGGCTAGCTAGAACCAGATTCTAGTGATATTCAAACATGCATAATTTTTTCTCTTATATATTATGTTTGAATGAAACCCTCATCCCACCAGCTTCATTGTTCTTTGTTCCATCAAATCGAGATTACTGCATATTAACAATAGTTTGTATATTTTTTGTAGATAATTGTAAGTACAAACATATGTCATATATTTTCCCTATTTTTCAGTTTAATCAAGATGGACTCATAACTGTTGAGGAGTTCATTAAACAATTTATGCTATCCCTGAAACTAGAAGCAATTTAACAGGAAGATGAATTCTTTGTTGTATATGTTGCATGTGTTGAGAGATCCTCTAAAAACAATTGTCAAAGTCTGTGAAAATAGGTCTATGGATGGTTTTTTCAAAGCTAGATTATTCTAGGTTTGTTTTTATCTACTCATATTCTTGTATTTACTCTTAGGAATCTAAATCAACGGGTCATGGATAGGAACATGTATGGATCTATGGTTTCTTTTTGCTTTAGTCGGATCCGAGGAAATGCATTTACATCTTATATTAGCTACATTTAATTATTTAGTTTTGAAAACCATAAATGGTTGACCCCGACCATAGTTAGTAAAGCCCCAACTGAGTAAGGGATACAAAGCTACATTTTGATCTAATTGTATGTTTTTAGTGAGTGTAACACATGTTATTGTCCAAGCTCATTTTGACCAATCAACTAAAGACAAGAAAATATTTTCATTTGGGTAT
Source organism: Pinus taeda (assembly GCA_000404065.3). Lineage (NCBI taxonomy): Eukaryota > Viridiplantae > Streptophyta > Pinopsida > Pinales > Pinaceae > Pinus > Pinus taeda. The sequence continues at coordinate 5,920 of APFE030367468.1, forward strand.
CTTAATCAATTCTAGTGCTACATATTAGAATTTAAAAATTGTTTAGGAAAGTGGAATATGTCTATTGATTACCCACACACTAGAAACATAACACATTACTAGCCAAATCAACTCATAGTTAGAAATAATTCATGGAACTCTTTGTCATTGCTCAAGAAAAAGTATGATTATGAAGAACTTTATAGTGAATTTGATAGAATACGTAGGAATGGAAATAAACCTATGGGTAATTTACTTCAAAGTTTATGAATTTATTTTGTAGGATTCCTAAAAATAACATAGCATCCACCCAATAAACTGTTGACTAGTTTTCATACCTTCTCTCCGCCCCTAAAGAAAATGAGTTTCTCTTAGGAAATGAGAATAATTTAAGGTTATACAGACTTGATTTTTCTTGACTTCTGAAATTTTCAATCAAAATGTTCACAATTGTCTTGTAGATTTAGGAGCTTCAACAAATGTTATGGTGGTTCCATTGCTAGTTGGGATATTTTTAAAAGAAATTTATGAAAAAGTTTGGTGAAGATAAAACTAAAGCATTCTTAATTGTGGAAATGTCAAATATTAAAATGAATTTTATAGAATCAATTGAAGATTTCAACCAAAGATTCCACTTTATTCTTAATCGAATATTGAGAACAGGGAAATCATGTGTTAACTATGGTTTACACTACTTTCGCTCTCTCAAATATGGCTTTTGCCACTATTGGAGTAGATACAACAATATCAACCTTAAATATAAGACAAGCTTTAAATGCAAAAAAATAAATTCTTAAAATAACATATAAACAACTTTATGGTTATGGGAAACAAAGACAATTGCTAAGGAAAAAACTTTTAATTAGTAAACTAAAACATTATGTTTTATTTTATATATATATAACTAAATTATTAGTGTTTAATTTATTTTTAATACATATAAATAATTAATATATGATATTTGATTTATTGCTTTCCTCCAAATTTATTACTAGCTTGTTAAAATAATGGTTTCAATTTTTGTAAACTATAATTTTAATAAATTTAATTTCATAATAATAATATAACATTTTAAAAATTAATGATTTAACAAAAATATTAAATTACACAATGCTCATACAATGCAACATTAGGGTCACGTTCTATGGGTTGATTTCCTAGAAAAGTATTATGAGATCATACCTTCATTGTGGCGTATTGGCATAGATTTCACTTTCCCATGAGATTGTATTAATTATTGAGATTATTGACACAAAACCATCCTTCGGAGGATTGATTTTGTTTTTCGCGTACTAGTCTATTACGATGGTGTCATTTTCTTTAACCAATGCATGTTTTAGATAGCCAATTGAGAAATGTCACAAAATGTAGATTTTTTTAAGAAAATAGAAAAATTAAAATTAAAAAAATAATAATAAATTTTATGTTCTTTTATGTTGTTTTTGCAACTGATTTTAATAAATTTAATTTATTATATAAAATAATGTATTGGTATTTAGAATATTGCACTTTAAATTTTAAAGATATTTTAATTCATATATATTTAATATTATTTATGATTAAATTTAAAGGTTATATTAAGTGGATAGTATAAGAGCAATAGAAGAAATCCTAATATCTTAATTATTAATAGAATTATAGAATAGTAATTATTAATATTATTTGTAAATATGTTTATAAATTTGAAGAGGAAGCCGACAACATGTTTCAATGATTCTATTTGAGCACAGCAAACCATAATTGCTTTGACATCTGGCATAGTAGGTCGATAGAAGAAAGAATGACAAACAAAAGGCATGGTGCATAGTTATATGGTTGGATGTTTTTGCAAGGAGCCTAAAATCATTATAAGTAATATCTTGATTTTCCAATTTAGACATTAGTAGGTAGATAGAAGAAAGAACCACAAACAAAAGGCATGGTGCATAGGTATATGGTTGAAAGCTTTTGCAAGGAGCCTAAAGTCATTACAAGTAACATCTTGATTTCCCAACTTAGACATTTTTGTGACTCTGCAAGATATTTGGTTTTACCAAATTAAATACAAGTATGGAGATGTTTTAATCCAACAACATAATAATTTTATATTATGATTGTTTTATTCCAAAAATATTTGTGATTTTGTAAAATGCTTTGGTCAAAAAAATATTAGCTATGAAACAACTAGCCTTAAAAAAGATGGTTAATTGAAGGTTGATACAATCAAACTCAACGTTTTATGCACATAAAATTCTAAACAAACACTTATAGCTTGCCCATTATTATGATACATCCCTCTCAATCACCCCCAATAAATTTAAAAAAATGGTTAATTGAAGGTTAATACAATCAAACTCAACGCTTTATGCACATAAAATTCAAAACTAACACTTATACCTTGCCCATTATTATGATTACATCCCTCTTAATCACCGCCAATGAATGCTTTCATTTTTGTAACTGTATTTATGCTAAGAAAGAGTATCTACAATGTAGTCTTTTTTTCAAATGTGGCAATGAATTCATACATTTCAAAATTCAATAACTAAGCTAAGAAAGAGTATCTACAACATAGTCTTTTTTCAAATGTGGCAATGAATTCATACATTTCAAAATTCAATAACTAAGCTAAGCGTCTAGGACAATTAGCTATGTTGTCTTGCTTATTAATGGCTTGACAAAATAATTTATTGTAGTTTGTTAACATATTATAACCAACATAGATCCATCTTAAGTACATGTCTAACATGAGCCATGAGAGATCAAATTTCTTCATGTGCAAAATTTTTTAGAGTGCAAAATACAATCTATTATTTTTCATTGTTTAAATTGTATTTTTAGAGTATATATAGGACCAAATAAAATTTTTAATCATAAATACTAATTTTTTTCTTATGTATAGATATATACAAGTTGATATAGACATGAGTTAATTAACATGGATATTGAAATGGTTTTTTTAAACCTGTTGCTGAAATATTTTTGAAAAATATAAAACATGAAAGTTATTTCAACAATTTTTCTTCTATACTTTATAGTGTATTCTTTTTTTTAATTATAAATACATTATTTTCTATTTTAGAACATAATTTTTATTTTATTTTAAAAGTGTGTAAAAAATAGACAAACTTTCTTATTCCACTAGAAAATAAATCTCTTTAACTCAATGAAATTTAAATATCCAACACAAGCAAAGTAGTTGTAATAAATCTCTGGGATGAATGAGATTTAAATGTTCACTGCAAACAAAGTAATTTGTCTACAACTTTTCATAGACGAGGAAGGGAGAGTTCCTTGGAGACACAACTCCACCACTCAAGAAACCATATGGTAGGAACATTTTGGAACACTTTAGGGCGATGACATTTTATGGCGTTATGCCATGGGATTCCTGCAGCACCTCAAGTCTTTTCACCTGCTGTCAAGGTCAACGTTGCGCGAGAACGATGACTTCCATGATGTGGCATTGGTGTTGGGTGGGTTCTGGAGTTTCCGTTTGTAAACATTTTTTTCCAAATGCGAGAGTGTGTAAGATGTACGCTCGTGGACTGTGATGATTGTAGTATATTTTGGTAGTGTAGACAGAGCATGTGATGTGTTTGCAAAGCATCAGCAAGATGTGGTGTCTTGGACTGTGATGACCGTAGCCCATACGTAGAGTGGGCAGGAAGAACAAGACCTGACAAATTTTATCCCGCGTGCAACAACTCAACAACCTTGGAAAGAGACATGTTAGAAAAGAACGCCCTTATAAACAAGTATGCCAAATGTGGGGTAAAACAGCTATATTATACAATATATTTGGCATAATGCCTCAACGGGACATAGTAACTTGGGCTTTGTATAGAGCAGCGACTCCTACTCTTGGCCAACATTTCTTACATCGAGTGGAGGGCCTAAAGAAACCAAATCTACATCTAGATCTGGTAAACCAAGAAATAACAACTACAAATTTATTACTGGAAGGACTCTCTCCATCACTATCATACTTCAAGAACAAGTATTAAATATATATACAATCCATCCACATATATAATAATATATAATATATTATAATATAAAAACTCATTGCTCTCAATTTGATAATTATCATACCAAATTTATTCGCAAATTACAGCTTGAAATTAAATATGGTTTCTTTGGACAGGAGTATGGTTTGTGCACTCCATTTAAACGACCGTTTGTCGCGGGGATTGAATATGGTGTTCCTTGTGAAGAACGGTCGCGGTCCTTTGCCCTGCTGACCTTCCCAAGTGCTAGAAAGAGAAGGAAATATCAGAATACTTCACTACTCTCGATTTAAAATCTACGGTCATTAGTGGTGAACAAACATGAAGACGAACTCTTTTTTATTCGTGGGATTGCTAACGGTACATATATAGGGTAGGACTTTCTTCTCTTCCTGTAAGGACTGTCATTTTGGATATTGAATTCACGTTAGGTTTTATAAAATATTTTTTTTATATGGAAGAGATTTTTGTTATATAAAATTTGGATGAGAATTTTTGGAGAATGGGTAATTTCTAAAATTGTAATATGTGAAATTATTTTATAAA
>APFE030367470.1:0-12107 GCA_000404065.3 Pinus taeda
CTATAATTAACTTCCAATTTTTAACATTTAAATTCTCGAAAACCATATTCTCGCTATCATATTTCTTACTTAAATCAATATCATAAATTTATAAATACTATTTAACCATTTGAATTTACTAGTTTATATTTTCAAAACATCATTACTGCAATTAAAGTGTGAAGCGTGTTATAGCTTTGGAGACCCTTCGTCTACACTGAAAAAGGAGAACAAAAAGGACCCAAAAGCTAATGAAAAGCGGCCCTCGACAAGGACAGTACGATGTAAAATGCAAATAATTCAACGAGGCGGTGCGCATTATGTAGGTAACATCCGCTGTAATTAGTTTTCAACTGCGAAGCGGCAAATTTTTCGGAGTACGCTGCATTACGTTTAGAACCATTCAGAGGTTAGGGTTTGGTGCAAATCCACTTAAGTTTGAGAAATTTCGACAAGTTCGGTTAATGTCGTTAAATTCATCGCCATGGTGATTCGCAGATGACTCCTAATTTCACCTGAATTGATGAGATTTTCGAGCCTCAAGATTACCGGACAGGGAAATTCGAGAGAAGGGACTTCTGAAGAAGTCCACGGGACAAATGTGGGCTCAAATTTAAATCGAGACTGTTCTCGAAACTCGTCGGAAGTCGGTTGACAGCAAAGTACATCACAAAATTTGTGACCGGCGACCTTCTGCATAAAACACCAAATCGGCGGTGCCGGCATTACATATATGACAGGCATGACTGGAGATTGCGGCGTGGTGAAGAGTTGATATAAGCGGCCAGATTCATGGTTTTCGCGGATCGCATTAACACAAAAAAGACTGGTTTCTATAGAATAGTAAGAAAAGAGATTAAAAGGCTTTTAATAAGTATGCCACAGTGGTCTAGTGGTAAAATTATACCCTGACATGTTACATACCCTGGTTCGATTCCCTGCTGGTGCATTGACGAAAGTATAATGTTGTTTCCAGTGCTGGTAAATAAGATATTTATTTTCTTTCTTTGTTTCGAATTTAGGTTCTGGGTTTTTAGTCGAAGGTTCATGTATGCTGCTTTTGAAAATACCCGTCCGTTTCCTGCAATAACTAGATCTGAAGATAGAGTAGGTCATTAGATTTTCTTTGAGAGACAAACAAACAGTACTGCTAGCCAACAAGCAATTTTTGTTTGCTTTCCCTTCATTTCATCTGCTTTCCTAATTCTTGTGGAATTATTTTATTAATTCCTGTAGTATGGTGGTAAGTATTCTCACCTGTCACGTGGGTATATTTTCTGCTCTTTGCGCTGACATTGTGTGTGGGAAACGCTTAGTTTTTATTGAACTAGTTGATACCGTTAGAGAGGAACAACTGAATCAGAGCCTTAAGCCTGTGTCCTGTCGTCTGCAGGGTGAGGCGGTGAGCCATTCCTTCGCTGGCCAAATGGGCTTAATTTATAAAACCATTAAGTGTCCTTGTTTATCTTGCCCTTCATAGATCCTTTTGTCAGAAAAATCATAGTGTCCTTGTTTGTCTCGCCCTTCGTGGTCCCTTCTCTCAAAAAATTTATTGGAGAAAATTGACGTTACATCAGTTCCGGAAAGACTAAGGCACATTTAAATAGAGCATATCCTGTGCAAGAAACCCGCGCCTCTGCACTAGCCAGGCAGTTTGCAAGAACATGAACTTGAGGTCTGACCCTGTAGCCTCTATTAGACCACAAAGGGAAAAGTCTAGCAAGTTAGCTTATCATTGTTTTGTTCCGAGAGAGATTTTGTTGCTCCGAGTACTCATTCCTTCGAGAAATAATATTACGTTTGATTCTGGTATTGAAAGTGTTTAAGGTGGATATGATATTTGAAAATTGCAGTAATGCAATCGTTTTCGTATGTATAAATGGTTTTTTGATAATCAAAAATGTATTTAAATTTTCAAAATGGACTGTAATCAATTTGAAAGGTTAATCATCACTCGCTACTGAATATGTTTTTAAATATGCTTCAGGTTGATTTGAGTGGACCTTTGCAAGATCATGTCCTGATATAATGTGGAGATTATAGTTGGTTCTAATGTTTGAGACGATTAAAATGGGTATTTCCTTTATAGGACTCGTGAATAATTAAACTATTTGCAATGTTTATATACATTTTATTTCTACAAGGGAAAGAGCTAAAAACACTAAAAGACGAAGATATACATAAAAAGTTGATATTTCTTAAAAAAAAAAATCTCTCAAAACAATGCCCAAACCACACATCAAGCAATGAAGAGTAGTAGCATCTGGCAAGTGGTCAAACTCAAAATCCCTGTATAGATATGGTTACACTACTTTCCCTTTTATACACTTAATCACACAGAATTAGTTACTCCTTTGTAAAATGAAAGGGTCACATGATTGGAATCCTTTATTAAATGTAAACCATTTAGTTTACTAAATAAGTATCAGTAAGAAAAGTAGTCTTTCATGTTCGCAGTCCATAACTTAAAAATATTACACTTACATTTACTTGTAAATGCACCCCACCCATAGGGGAGCTTGGCTGAAAAAAGCATGTACATGTAATTATTTCATGAACGCAACTTGTTATGGCATTAACATAATCGGAGTTGGACTTCTCTGCCACCCAAAGCATCTACAAAGTCACTTCTGAAGTCCACAACCATTCGTAGGGTGAATGTAAAATGAATTTACCAATTCTTAAAGGTATTTCTGAAAATAAAATAGGTGAAGATTAATATACCCAACGTTAAAGGTAGGCCCATTTTTCTAAGTAATTGAATTTCACTCCAAGAGTATTGTAGTCCAATACATAGGTTAATTTACATGCTTTCACAAACAATGCTGCTCTCCATTAATTAATCTCACAATTCCTTGGAATCTCATTTTATTTTTATTTTGATGTTTGATTGTCCATTATTGTTTCTAATTACATATTATCCATGTTGCACAAGTTTCTGGAACATAGGAACCTTGGGTATGGGTGTCCGGAACGCCAAGAAATTTTTCAAAATTTACACAGATTTTCTCAAAATTTACAGGAAACGGCTAATCGGGAGCCTAAAATATAAAAAGTAATTAATTAAATTAATTATGTAATTTATATAATAATCAAAATCAATATTGAATCAACGTATTCAAATATTAAAATCAATTTAAATATATAATCTCTTATATATAAATATATTTTTTGGGTATCTCTCTCCCTAGTCTCTCCCTTATATATATAAAATATTAAAATGTTAATTTCATTACCAGTTCTCTCACACATGACTAGTCTTTGAAACAATCTAGCTTAAAAATACAAAGGAACAGTTTTACATATATTTCTCTAGTTATTCTTAAGAGAAAAAGTAAAGCAACTCTAATGTTTAACCATTTACTGCCACATACAATATCCACACACAATCTTCTGCCATATATATACATAAACAGCGAAAAAAATAGTCATCAACATGACATCTCAGATATCGCCCTTACATCGAGGTGCCACAGGCTTCCTTAATCCATCAAGAGATTGCTCCAGTTTCTCAATTAAAGATATCGGTGTTAAGGATGTCTTTTGCCTTTCTTTGTGCGAAGGTTTCAACACAAGCTCATGTTTTGTGAGCAGTTCAACATATTTCTCTACAGTCTTTGTATTCCCCAACCCTAAAAAACCCTGAAACTCTTAAAAAAACTCCAAGAACTTTCCCTAGCTCCAAAGAACGTGGTAACTATTGAAACAGATTTCCCAACTCTAAAAAGCAGTTCCCCTGTAATAAAACATATTATCCTTGTAGTATAGTGTTGGATAATATTGCCTATCACGCAGGCATTGAATGCCCAAAAACCTTTAGCAAGTATTTTGATATTTTTCTTTGGAGGTTTTAGATGCCTCAGTTTCTCGGTGTATGAATTGAGTTTTTATATATGTATATATTTCTGTATATGTAAAGCAGCGTGTGAGAAGAATTGAATATGTTAAAATCGTTTTGGCTACCTCCTCCGTTATTTCTTATACATATCATCTACCTCATTCCTGACCATAATCACCAGTGTTGGAATTAATGTTGAAAATTGTGGTCAGCGTCTGAGAAGAATTGAATAGGTTAAAGTCGTTCCCTCCAGATTTTGCTCCTCTTTGTGTCAGGACTGTAGCATTCTATTATTTCTTATACATATCATCTACCTCATCCCTGCAGTGTTGGAATTAATGTTAAAAATTGTGGTCTTGGCTCTTGGGAGGATAAAGTTAGTTTGCAGAGTTCTATTGGACGGTTCAAGGCAGCTTGAAGCCCTCCAGATTTGTTAGTGTGTTGTAAGGTAAACGGAGTGGTCTCTGATACCTGATACCGTTGCAGGTCACAGGAGTGAGTGACCTCCAGATTTGGGTGATTTGGGTGATATTCTCTTAGAGATGCCCTTGCTCATAAATAATCACTGTCGTTTCACCTACGAATCTAACCAAGATTTTACCCTTCTAAGAATCAACACCATTCCTTATTTATTCACCATTCCCAACTTGCCCAGCTAACCAATTACCATAGTGATAATAATCTAAGTCAATATTATACAGAAACAGTTTTATCACATGGACGAGTAGGTCTATCATGGCCATCAAGTCAGGCTAGCCCTGGCGTTTTTCGTGAAGTGCTAAAATGCCATCTTACCTTGAGGATGGATGTCAGATGCTAGGTGTTGACGTTGTCAGAGGAAGCATTTTGTAAGACTTCTATTTACTTTAAACTTCTCTAAAAAATAAAGGCTTTAATAATTTTAGCAAAATTGCTTTTGGCATATTAAATTGGTTGAACAGTTCTCTAAAAAATAAAGGCTTTAATAATTTTAGCAAAATTGCTTTTGGCATATTAAATTGGTTGAACAAATTGCCTTCGAATATGCATTTTGATAAAAAAAAACTTCTAAAATAATTTGGCAGTTGGTCTGTTTAATGGATATTGAGATAGTTGGTCTGTTTAATGGATATTGAGATATTTTGATTAGTTGATATAACCATTTCACTTTGGATGCGAGGAAACAAAATGTTTTCCTCAATACAAAGAGGAAGGTGTATTTTTTTGAATAATTGCTCAATATGTATGATTGTTTAGGTGATTTCTATTTCCAACTTCAAAACAAAGATGATGGCAACCTAAAAGAGTATTAATAATGGGTTTGTTGTGTTAAAGATATGTCATGTGCCTAGTGATATTCATAAATTACCCTTTTTTTTTACTTTTGAGTTACAGAATTATAAAGTTAATATTTAAGTGAATAAATATAAGTATTGTTATTTTATATTAAAGGTTATTATTTTATATGTATGAATATAATATTTTTATTCTATTTTATTCTATTGTGAGTAACAAAACTATGAAGTTTATGTTTAGTGGGTAAAAATAAGAATTGTTATTTCGTATTAAAGGGTTGTCATTTTATATTTATGAATATAATATATTATTGACTTGTGAAAGTTTATTGTTAAAAACTGATGTTAGGGCTTAGATGGTTCTTAATGTTAAATAATTAAAACTGTACTAATATTAAACTTAATATGATTAATTACATGTAAATTTAAAAAAACATATAATTAAAAAATATTAATTTTATTTTTATATCACATATTTTTGAAGTCTAATATTTAAATATAATTAATGACAATGAAGTATTAATAAATTATTTGAATTAATTTTTAATATGGGATTGGTACTTTATTGAAATATATTGGGGTAATGATTGAATTTGTATGGTGTGGTATAATGTAGTGTGGATTGATAAATAATTGAGGGAGATATTAATTGTATTATAAAGTAACAAAGAATTATTATTGAAATACATAGGGGACTTAACTTGTTTAAATGAGGCTCACATGATAAGTAAATCATTCACACCACACCAAGGAGACATAAGGGAACTATATAAGTCAAAAATTGTGGGTTTCATGTAGTAAGCACTATGAGATCATCATAACTATATCTCAAGTTTCGTATAATAGAAAATTATATTTGATGTGTATGGTTGAGAATATTCAAACTATTATATCACTAACTTGGCATTAATTGTCTAAGTTGAATAAATAACTTGGCATTAATTGTCTAAGTTGAATAAATGATTTGATTTCATGGAATTGATTATGTGTCTAAAATACAACATAACCTTGTAACCGGATTATGGTCGATTTACATACTTATTCCATATTGGTGGTTTCTTATTATTATTGGTTTCTTGTTTTAATTAATATATTAACATCCATGATATAAGATGTCGTATATGCATGGTGTAAGGAGAGGCAGTGAAAATGCGATGTACTTGTTACCAGGTTGTCACTATCTTTTTATTTATTTTGTGGATTGAGACATTACGAGATTTATGACTTTTATCTTGACATTTCCAATTCTTGTAGTAGATTTGCCACCGCACAAATTGCACTCAAATATATCACAATGTAGAATATATATATAGACATATGACTATCACCTGCATAGAAATGAATGCCAAGCACATAGAGTGACTTGAATGGATCCTCTATTGGTTTATCATGGACCATCTATTAAAGAAGAGGATATAAGCTCTGTCATAGCTCCATCTTCTTTGGATTTACTATCTCTGTCGGTCTAGTTCTTCATTTGATAGTAGTTTAAAGCAGGAAAGGGCTGTGTTAAAAACATTGCAATATCAGTGGAGTCTTCTTATAAAAGGTATCAAAAGCCATTTGTCTCTGAACAACGTCTCATTGGAGTGGAATGGGCATATTTAAATTTTCAAACAGGGCATTTGGTCTAGTGGTATGATTCTCGCTTTGGGTGCGAGAGGTCCCGAGTTCGATTCTCGGAATGCCCCTGATTTTACGTTTTCCAGTTTTCCAGCAAATGTATATGAGTATCCTCTACCAAAATATTTTATCAGTACCAGGGAACCCTCTACCAAAAATTGACAGTACCAGTAAACCCTAAAGGTATCACATCATATAGATATTTTATCAGTAGGGAACCCTCTACCAAAATACATTGACGGTACCAGTAAACCCTAAAGGTATCACAGCCTATAGAAGCTTTTCGAAAATAATGTTTTCTATGAAAGACTCCTATAGATATTTTATCAGTAGGGAACCCTCTACCAAAATACATTGACGGTACCAGTAAACCCTAAAGGTATCACAGCCTATAGAAGCTTTTCGAAAATAATGTTTTCTATGAAAGACTGTCTATATAGGGAGACCCTCTACCAAAATACATTGACGGTACCAGTAAACCCTAAAGGTATCACAGCCTATAGAAGCTTTTCGAAAATAATGTTTTCTATGAAAGACTGTCTATATAGGGAGACTGCTTATAGAAGTTTTCTAGGAAATATAGGAAATATAACAAGCCTACATAAATTTTTGGTGAATATTTACTCTCTCAAAGATTTTCAATATATTAAGCATTATAAATCAACCAAACGCTTTTTAACACACCATTTTCACAGAGGGATCCATGGCGTAATATTAGCGGGATTGTCAATATATTACCTCAATAAATGAACAAAGGGTTTAACACATTACTTCTAAAGACAGGGATCTGTGGCGCAATGGTAGCGCGTCTGACTCCAGATCAGAAGGTTGCGTGTTCGATTCACGTCAGGTTCAATCGCTTTTATCTTTCTGAGAGATTGCCGTCTAGAAGATAGAAGTTCGAAGTTTGACCCTGGATCGAACTGGGGACCTCTTGCAAACCAGTTTTTCATGTGTCTTCCAAAGGTTTCTTTCCCTGCAAAATTGAGCCCGGGACCCCTCGCACCCTCAGCGATAGACCAAATGCCCTGGCACACTGAAATCGCTGAAACGATTTCAAGCTCCTAAACGTAATAGAAAATTTTCCATGGAAGCCGTAAACCTAAGCACATTACTTAACAAAAATATTTTTATGTCCCTAAATTAAAACACGAGCTGGACGAGTAAACCCTAAGAGTATGACGGCCTATATAGGTTTCCGGTAAGGAGATCCTTAGGTTTTTATAAGCCCAAACAAATGAGAGATTGTCTATATACGGAGCATTCCCAGAATCGAACTAAATGCCCTCCCACATAAGTACACGAGCAACTGATAGAAGCGCATTCCATACGTCGAATGTCGCCTTCGACACATCTAGAGCATCTATGTTTGCTCGTGAAGCTCAAGAAGCACATCTTTTCACACGCATGGGATTTTGTAGAATACTAAAACTTTGTTTTGAATAATAACCATAGTTTCATCTTTAATCCTAGGTAGGCTTTTGAGAGCTTTTTCTATGGCTTTGCATAAGAAGCACATTCTATACCTATCACCTTTAATGTTGTCTTCCTCACATCCAACACATTTATGTCCGCTCATGAAGCCCAAGAAGCACAACTTGGCCCACGCACATGGGATTTTGTTTGTGCAAAAAGCAATATATTCTTTGATTTCAACATGATAAAGAGCATAATTATAATTTATAACCATACAAAAAAAACTTGAATCCATCTACGCCTTTAAAAACCTTAAATTAACATTGCCTTCGGTCAATGATAATTCAATTTTATATTGAACATTTTGTCACTAGCACCAAGTTCATGGAAAATTGGTTGTTTTGACTGGCCAACCACTATAAATTCTTTTTCTGATCTTAGTGATGATTTCACTCACAAAAATGTTGAAGCTTAGATCAACAATATTGACATTAGGTAGACCCCCTATTCCTTGAGCATATACCTCTGAAAATGTTGTTATCAACTTTGAAGTGTTAAGCCTTGGCAAGCGTTGATACTAATTGTTTAGATTATACATATGAGAGGGGCATTTCTCCATTGAAATAGTTTCTAAGAATAAGAAAGCATTGCAAGTTTCCTCCTGAGTAGATTTCTTTGTGCAATGAACCATTGAGGGGATTTTGCTACATGTCTAACATGTTTTGCATTCACATATCCAAGCTAATGAGATGACACATTGAGAACATTGCGTTCAAAAAGGATAACCTGTGACAAAGATTTAACTTTCCATTAAACATAAAATCAACAGTGACAACACACATCGCTAACTCATCGCAATATAGACTAACACATGACATGTGCACGAGGGTTGCAAAACCATTCTTGGAATCTCAAGGGGATGGCAGTTCAATGACCTTTTGCATTCTTAGTCTATTCCACTTCTGGCACTGTTTTTCCTTCCACATTCTCAAGCTCTTTACAATAATGTAAATAGTAAATGCTTACCCAAGATTTGGTATCATTTCCTTAAATAAAAATTATATATTTTTAGTATGACCCTAATCTAAACAATGCACGCCAAAAATTCGCAAATCAATGAGGCAATGCCTTTCCTGTGCAACAGATGGAAGATTTTACAGGTCTAATTAGTTAGGGTACAAAAGGATCGTGGATTTGGACCGAGGTGAAAATAAAGGCCACTGGGAACCTGGATACCTTTCTCCTTTTGAAGATGTTTGGATCCAAATCCCAAATGAGAGATGCCACTCTAATAGTAAGACTTGCAATATTGTGGACATCGTTATGGAAGTGGAAGTGGGAGTGGCAACCTTTCTTTCTACCTATTTCATTCAAATGAGATTGAATAGGGACATTTCCTAACAGTGGCACATTTGGCAAGGAAAAGCATCACTGGTTCATTGATGAATGCTGAAATGGAATGAAGTTGATCGGTAAAGAGTTTAATGTTTTCTAAAAATTTGAAAAAATTAATTATGTTGGTTTCATTTTTAAAGAAAGAAAGGGAAAGATTAGATAATGAATGTTAATCATCTTTTAGTTTTCGCGACGAATTTTTCTGAGTGAATATATGGTTTTTCCATATAATATTGGTGTTGGATTATTAACCTTGGGCTGATTAGCGAGGGTACAAAAGGACCATGGATTTGGACCGAGGTGAAAATGGAGGCCACTAGGAACCTGGATACCTTTCTCCTATAGTAGAAGTTTGGATCCAAATCCCAAATGGGAGATGCCACTATAATAGTAAGACTTGCAATATTGTGGACATCACCATGGAAGTGGAAGTGGGAGTGGCAACTTTTCTTTCTACCTATTTCATTCAAATGAGACTGAACAGGGAGATTTCCTAACAGTGACACATTTGGCAAGGAAAAGCATCCCTGGTTCATTGATGAATACTGACATGGAATGAAGTTGATCGGTAGAGAGTTTAATGTTTTCGAAAAATTTGTAAAAATTAATTATGTTAGTTGCATTTTTAAAGAAAGAAATGGAAATAGGAGATAATGGTAAATGTTAATCATCTTTTATTTTTGGCCACAACCTTTACTGAGTGAATACATGGTTTTTCCATATAATATTGGTGTTGGATTATTGACCTTGGTCCTGTTAGATCTGGGTCATACGATACACTCATATTGCCTGAATTTGATTCCATTTCAACAGAATTCACAGCAGCTAAGGACTGTAGAGAAATCTCAATCAGCTTTGCTTCTTCGCTGGAACTTACTCCTGTCAATCTTAAATGCACTTTATTGGTCTCATCTCCTGCATTGATTAGTTCAGCGTCAAACCCTGCATCTCTAAATTCTTGAATTATTTGAGCAATATTGCCTTGCTTGGGATCATAGTGCACCTTTGCTTTTTCTAGGGCAAGAGAAACCACTACTTTCTTGACTCCTCAGATTTTCCCAAGTGCAATATTCAATAGATTATGAGCAGCTTGTGCAAGTCATTCCCCTTATTCTTATATGGCATACAGACATGATACTATTCTTTGTGCCATCCTCAGTTAGTTTTGCCTCAAACCCTGCATCTTCTATTGGTTCTTTAATGGAATTTTTCTGCATAACATTGAAACTAAATTTAGGCCATATAGGAGTACAACCCTTTCTATGCAAATTTAGGACTCAAGGGAATGGGATCGTGACATGGCCCTATTTATCCGGATTGGGCATTGAATTAGATACAATTGAATTGATGTCTTCATCTTACTTCCTATAGATGGCAACATCTTACTTCCTACACATGGCAATTGCGCAGATGCAGGATGAACTATGAACCAATATAAGACTGCTGCCACTATACATGATTATGTGAAATGGCATGGGAAATATGTTGTGTTCATAGTTCCTTAATAGATCTTGATTCTGTATTACTACAAAATCAGAATGAATATTGTTGTCCTTATACATGATTCTGTGAAAATGGCAGGGGAAATTTGTTGTGTTCCTAGTTCCTTACTAGATCTTGATTCTGTATTACTA
Organism: Pinus taeda; assembly: GCA_000404065.3. Lineage (NCBI taxonomy): Eukaryota > Viridiplantae > Streptophyta > Pinopsida > Pinales > Pinaceae > Pinus > Pinus taeda. The sequence continues at coordinate 11,160 of APFE030367470.1, forward strand.
CAAAATTAGAATGAATAGACCATTGAATTTGGCAATATGGGTGTTGTAGTCTTCTGACAATAAAAAATAAGAAATATTTATTTGCATGGGTAAATTATTGTGGTTGAGAAGGAAAATCAGTTTTACATCAATGAATGCTGGCCTGTAGAATACTAAAACTTTGGTTTGAATAACAACCACAATTGCATCTTTAATCTCGGGAAGGCCTTTGAGGGATATTACTATGGCTCCTACACAAGAAGCACATTCCATACCTCTCACTTCGAATGATGCCTTCCTCACATCTAGAGCATCTATGTCTGCTCGTGAAGCCCAAGAAGCACAACTTGGCACACACATGGGATCCTGTAGAATACTAAAACTTTGTTTTGAATAAAAACCACAGTTTCATCTTTAATCTCGGGAACGCCTTTGAGAGCTTTTTCTATGGCTCCCGCATAAGAAGCATATTCCATTCCTGTCACCTTGAATGTCGCCTTCCTCACATCCAGAGCATCTATGCCCTACTCGTGAAGCCCAAGAAGCACATCTTGGCACACACATGGGATCTTGTTTGTGCAAAAAGCAACATGTTCTTCAATTTCAACATGAACATAGTTACTGATCAAATGAGAAAATGACCTAGTACCCTTTTTTTGAGATAGCAAAAAATCACTCGATTTTGAAAAATGATGATTTAGAATACCCTTTTTTTTGTATCAAATATGAACAATTTTTTAAATGTTAGTGATTTTCATGTTGATTTTGGAAAGTGTTGATGCAGCATCAACACATTTTTTTGGAGAGCTTATTTTTGACACTTTAAATTATTTTATGTATCAAGTGCGAACAATTTTTTTTTTTAGTTATTTTCATCTTGATTTTGAAAAGTGCTCATGAGCATCAACCCTTTTTGTTTAGAGGGCTTTGTTTTTACACTTTAAATTTTCTAATGAATTAAGTGTGGAT
>APFE030367477.1:0-18367 GCA_000404065.3 Pinus taeda
GAGGCTCTAAGTGTAGAGGTAGTTTTTGGCTAGTTCTGATCTCAAGTGTTATGGGTTTTTGAATGTGATATTTGCTCTGAGTGTGTAAGTCAGAGTCGTGGTCAGTAGTAGTAAGAGTAGGCTCTGCAACTATGTGCGCAGAGGCTTGGTAGAGTCTATAGCTATGTGCACGGACCCCTGCAACTGAGCGTGTAGGGTGGAATTGGATTGTACTGGAACAGAAGGTTAATAAAAGACAAGTTGATTCTGGAATATCATGCATCTGATCTGTGTGCTTATGTTTCTGTTATATCTTTGCATCTATTTACAGTATTATGTTGCGCGCACTAGTTATAAATATTGAATGATTGAGTAAGACTCCTAAATTAAGTCAGATCTATAATAATAACACAGTAAAAGTAAAGGATCTAGACCGTGCCTATTTGCGCTCGGTACAACAGCTGTGCGAAGGTTAGACAATTGCGCGAAGCAGTGCAAGCGCACAAGATCAGTTCGCAAACATCCCAGATCCCATCAAGACATCCTTAGGGTGCCGAAACCTAGTTCCAACACCCTCCCATACTACCTTGGGTGAGACCTCAGTCCACGCTTCGGGGACTATTGCCGAAAGGGCCGATAGTGCAGGATTTGTTTGGCTAACCACTTCTGAACCTGGGTCAGGCTCCAACAAGCCAACAAATGGTTCCATTTCCAGGACTAGGATCTTCCTAAGGGATGTCTGATGTCGGAACACTGGAACCCTACAAAGAAGGAAATTGAAGAGTGGTTAGATCAAAAGCTTCACGAATTCGTGGTATAAGAAAACAAGACTTCGTAGATATCCGAGAAGAGGTGGTTGGATCGCTATGTATATATAGAAATCCACGAGATATTCTTCGCGACCTTCTCTTCAGAGTTGTATGATTGGATCGAGACATTAGTCGACAACCAAGGAAGGTGCAAGCTCGATCAACCGATAGTGTGGACTCCGGAGTTAGTACGTAGACTAGAGGCATCGAAAGATAAGATCACGTGGGTCGTGCACCACTGGCTCGAATAGATAATAGGAGGGTTTATCAATGAGTTCACGATAGACACAACCATGAGCTATAATGAAGTAGAACGGAATTTTCTCAAGGGACCGCGAGGTAGGTACATTAAATATCTGAATACCTAAATTAAGATGCTATAATGTGAAAAGCGGGTTATGTGAATACATTAATGTTTGGAGCAACGCGGAGTGGAAGGATCTACTAAGGTATCGAAGGATTAGAAAACAGTCCCATAACTTCACCTTCACGAGAGAGCGAGGAAGAACACACTTGGGCTTCTTCGAGGAGTGCGGTCAGTTTGATAAGGCCGCACATTCCACAGTTGTCACCTCCACTTACGCTGTCACCCACTTCACCTACTTCACCTCCATCTTCAACCACTCCACCTCCACCAAACCCACAGTTCAGCATGGCAAGCATGATCAAGCTACTCGTATTTAGAGGAGTAGGAAATGAGGACCCGGATCAGTTTTGGTTTGTGGTAAGAATAGTGTCGGAAGCACACAGTGTTATGGATGATAGCATTAAGAAGGCCACATTGGTTAGTGCACTACAGAATCACGTGCTAACATGGTACATCAAGCACTCGAATGATCATCCAAATGTAGGAATAGTGGGGATCCAGAATGCGTTGAACAAAGAGTTTAGCCGACCGAAGTCAGAGACATAGTCAATCATTGGGTTTAAAGAGATTGCAATGCTTCCAGGTGAAACCCCCTAGGATCTGGATTAGAGGTTGAAAAGTATGATCTGTGAAGCTAAGATGATGTTGACGGATGCGTAGCACCGTGCGTGGTTTTTCGCATCTTTGACTCGACACCTGAGGATGGCACTGTCACAGTAGAAGCTTTCAACCCAAGAAAAAGCATTGGAAATGGTGATGAGGTTGCATGAAACTCCAATACAGGATCCTAGGTTGGGAGTCCAACAGATCCACGTGCAACTACAAAACCTATGCTTAGAGATGCATAGTTTGAAGCAGGATAGGGCACCCCAACTAGAAGCACACGAATAAGTGTGGTGCATATAAATGTAAAGGCCAAGGCCATGATAAGGATCACTTCCCAGTATTCACGAACTATTTGGTAGGAGGGGGACCAATTCTGTTGAGACGAGAGGCATAGGCAGGGCCAAGTACAGCACCCACGCTCTGGTGCGCGATCTGTTAGGTGGGAGGAAAGCACACAGCGGACAACTGTCATTTGTTGTAGAAGTATACTCAGACTCCCCAGCAGCTATTTTGAAATTTTTACAGATCAGTAGGCCATGATGAGCGTACGTGTCACAGCTACGAGTTAATGATGGAGCAGACCCCAGCATATAGAATGTAGATGGAAACGTGAGGCCTTGACCTAGCCGTGGGGATGGCACATGGGGGATTTCAAGGGAGAGGTCGAGGACGAGTAGGAATGGGGCTAGGAAGGGGCCATGGACAATTAATCTGCTACAATTGCAGAGGACCAGGGCACTACGCTTGCAACTATACCAACCCAACAAGAATATCTTATTCATACTATGAGCAGTTTGATCATGAAATGGTAGATTGTCCTATGCTGATTACACAGATGCACGAGAAAGGGGTACTTCAACCTACTCCAACATAAAACATCCAAATGATGAGGTTTGAACCTCGCAAAGAAAACCCCAACATAAACATGGTGCTCAGAAGCGGCGCGACTACAAGGGAAGATAAGGGGAAGCAGCTTGAGGAAGATAAATGGGTTTGCAAGGCTCCTTCAAAGGAACCTAAGTTTGACTTGGAACATGCAAGGGAGACATTTATGGAAGCTAATAAGAGCTTCACGGATGCCTCTACTTTAGGTAGTAAGGATCAACCAGAGTCTGGAATGGATCCTTCTATGCTTACTACCTTTTTAGAGACATGCATGAAGCTACTACGCGATAATAAGGAATTTAAAGGACTACAAGAGCTGATCATTAGGTGCACAGGGTCAGGTGAACCTCGCGTAGTTTGGAAACTGGGAAATCATGCGTTGTGCACTGGGAGGGAAATGAGATTGACAGCACATATTGGTGAGTATGAAATGGATTCGGTAATCTTGGAACTGGGTTTGGATGCGAATGTGTTACCAAAACAGACGTGGGAATGCATGGGCAAGCCTGCGTTAAAGTGGTCTCTTATTCAATTATGGATGGTCAACCAACAAAAGATCTTGCCCATGGGAAGGTTGCAAGGGGTAATAGTGGACATCGAAGGCGCGAGCATGCAAATGGACTTTGAGGTAATAGAGATTGTTGATGACAGCAACCCTTACCCCGCGTTACTAGGAATAGACTAGGCCACGGATATGAATGGAGTCATCAACCTAGAGAAGCGGAAGATGATTTTCGAGAAAAAATCCCTACATGTGGTAGTTCCACTAGATCCAGCCAAAGGAGCGCACTACACTGAACCTGTGCACAATGATTATAGTGACGATGAGCTGGATTGCATTTACCAGATAATAGCGCAAGATCGGGATTGGGTGAACATGATATTTGATGGGAGAATCTCATGGGAGCGTGACAGTTCCTGCACTTTGGATTCAGATGAAGAAATAGAGCATTGGCAGAACCGATTGCACGAAGTAACAACGTTGAATTGCAACATGATGATTAGATCATTGTGGCGTGTGATGACCGAAGCCAGGGAACTGCCAACATATGATGGGGTAACAAGAGTGGAGGAATTCTTAGACAAATCTGAAAGTGCAGTACCCAAATAACAGCAGTACGGTGCGCTAGGATGGGCGTTGCGCGCGACACCCGCATGATGGGGGCATATACCTCAAAAGACTATGGGGAACTGGTGCGAAGGTAGAAAATGGATGTGCTTACGACTTAGAAGTTCCCAGCAACGAATACGAGCTAGGCAGCCAGAACGCAGTAGGTTGCACACCCATTTGTGTCGATGGGTGCAAATGTGTGCTGTGCAAGCACCTCCCAGACTAAGGATCGGAAATCAGGGAATGCAATGCATGCCACAAAAATTTCACGTCAGTGCCTTCACAAAGCCATGTGGCATCATGAACAAAGTTTACCAAACAGAACAAACTGATTGGGACCTGCGCGTGCTAGCAGTTCGATGGGCATATAGGGCCATGTGCGAGAACTGGGGCCCGGAAATGGTTCCGAAGATGACAAGCGGAGTCAAGGCCGTAGTTTTAAGAAAGAATCCTCACACACTCACTCCTATAACTTCCACAGCACATGAGGACTAGAGCGAAGAGATTATGCAGCTGCACGAGGATGAACATATGCAGATTCAAGAAGCCATTCAGCGGGGGAACATTGAGCTTCACAAACTTGAAGAAGATCGGGTGCGACTGAAGCAGAAAAGCATATTAATGGATGAGTATATCAGAGAACTAGAAACCAAAATCTCGTAAGCATTACACGCTAACACTAGGATGGGGCCACATATGAGCAACCCCACTACCGCGCTAGAAGATTGTCGCTGGGAGTTGTTGGCTATACTACCATGGTTGCGACCACACCTTATCAGGCGAAGCAACCAAGGAAGCACTCTACATAAGGGAGAACGTGAAGCGCTGATTGACTTATGGGTAAGTAAGCAAGGCCCACGGACTGGATTGGGCAAGGACTGGAAGCCTCACACCAGTAGTGCAACCACCTGACTATCTTTAGGAAGCATAGTCTCAGTGCTCCAAGCAGTTGGAAGAGAGCGTGGGACTATAAAAGAGTCTGTATGGGAGCAGTGTGGCTCGGATGTTGCGCATAAGATCAGTATGATGCATAGATCGCGGTTGCGCACAAGGGACTGTGCTGCCACGCGAATGGGATGGAAAGTGACCATTGGTGACACTGTTCATGACAAGATGTCTAATTTAAGGCAACAAGGAGTGGACGGTGGACAATTAAGACACAGAGTCAGAACTAGATTTGAAATGATCTTCCACCAAGATCACATTAATGAGCCAAGAAAGGGGGGAACGGTCGAATTTGAATTCCAGCAGGCCTATAAAGCCTAGTTGGTCATCTGCCGAACAACCCTTGGCATTTGAGAATTCAGTTATTACACATGGACTTTACGGCTTTAGAGGCCTTGACATCGAGTTCAGTATTTGAAGCATTACCGAAAGAGATGTGAGACCTTTTGAGAAGAGCAATGTCGATCGCCAAGGAAACCACACCAAGCCCTATGTCACCGATCGAGGGCGTGCCAAAATTTCCAAAATCGCCCCAAATGGTGAGGTCCAAAAAGGATCCACAGGCAGCAGCACCAGTCGGTATGTCTCTGCGAAATCTGTGGTTTGACAAACTATCGATGGAAGAGAAGGGCAAAACAGTTAATATTGACAGCGATGATGAGGAAGAGGATCCTCCAACCTTTATCGAAGAGATGGAACCAAAGGAAGAGATGGAAGAATACATCCAACTAGTACGCACCACAGCAAAGCCGCCCAAGTATGTCCCTCCATGGAAAGGGAGGGTAAAGGTACCTAAAGATTTGGATGTCGTTAAAAGAAAACTCAACACCCCGTTCCTCCCCGCAGGCGTTCTAATTGAAGGTTCAGCTGTGGGACGTGTACCCTCTATGAAGTTTGAAGACTGGGACCTCATGGATAGCGAGAAGTTACCTCATTTGGAAACTAGCTAGCTGATGGTACAGAGCACAGAGGAGGTAGTTACAACGCTGCAGCCACGGACATGGCTACGCGGGGTAGAGGAGGCTGGGCTACTCCACCTCCTATCGATCCCACACTATTCATCAGGCCCCAATCATGATATTTGTCATCAAGTAATTGCTTTTCCTGGTGCACAATGGGTACTTATGGCTAGAGGAGCCCATTCCCATCACGGCGGAGCTCATTGATAGGATTTAGTAGCTTCCCTGTTCTAGAAGGGACCCCATGGAAATAGCTAGCACAAGTGGGGACTTCGTGATTGTGGAGGCTATGAAAAAGAAATATAAGTTGGAGAAAAAGCAGAGGGGGTACATTATTACTAGTATCCAAAATAAAGGGGTTCGTGTCGCTACCCATTTATTGGCAGGAAAGGTGATGGGAAAATGTTGGGGCAATGAGGTACCAGCAATGGTCATTGCGATAGCCGAGCAATGCAGAGAAGGGGTACAGTTCAACTGGGCACATTTCCTCTACGACGAGTTCCTAACGAGCTGCAGGGAGGCCCAAGAGTAGGGTAAGACCTTCCACTACGCATGGTTGCTCTTATCCATCTTGTTGGTTACAAGCGAATTGCTGGAGGATAGTCAGTTTCCTCCCCTTGACTAGGACTGGCCAGAGGCAGAAAAATACACGTCGCTATGGGCAACAAAGGATGCTACGTGAACCCGAGAAACCGAGATCTTCTGGGTACTGATGGAGGTGAGCATACAACTGTGGATCAACAAACGACTGTGCCTATTTGCCTCGGTATACGATAGTCTGAATAACTTTGTAGACTTTAAAGCAGATATGCACAATGTGTATATTAGGGCACAAAAGGATCTAGAACAGAAGTGGACCACACTCCCCTTCATCATCATAAATGATGTTGCTTTCACGGTGCTTGACACATGGCCACCGGAATGGCACACACCCGATTTGGTGGCGCGCGATGAGACTGAGATTCAAAGACAGAAGGTTTCCACCAAGTTGCTATCACAATAGAAGTAGAATGAACAGCTAGCTGAAGAAGTACGGGTGTCCTGGGAGGCAGCGAAGACCACCGCAGAAAAGGCAGTAGCAGGAGGGGCCGCTACAACACAGGACGAAAGAGGCTCGACTATAACCACAGAACAGGGGACAGAGGCGACAACAGAAGGCGTGGACCCAAGCAGCACCTCGACACAGTTGAAATGACCATGTGGAATAGAACGAACAGGGCCACAGAAGAAGTCCAAGGCTTCCAAGTTGGATGGGGAGCCTATTACACTAACCAAGGGTGACCTATATGACATCGACGACACAGTTCGTGAACTCACCAAGGAGGCGTTCCAGGAGGCAATGATGGAGCAACAGAATGTGTTAGCGGAGCTTAGGGTGCAACTCCAAGAACTTTAGGTGCAGGCGCCATAGCAAGCAACAGTAGTCGGGATACATGTACATCAGCAACCAAGCAATTGTTGTGGGCCAAAATGGAAAATATTGTTGCGCTACCAGAAGGAGCACTAACAGCAGCCAATACGGAGGACAAGGCTATGGTAAGCTAGCTCAAGGGACTTGGTTTAAACTTGGTTGCCTTACCGTGAAAAATATTATACCAGCTGCAGGATAGAGTGACGACAGAGCTCCGTGCTAGGGAAGGATGTGCAATCCAAGTGTTTAGTGAACAACGAATTAACATCGAGTAGCTGAGCCTCCAACGCGATGAAGTGGTAGCACAGGCTCAGCAGTTGGAGAAAATCATTGAGGAAGCATGTCGCCACGTCCCCAAGCTAGAGATTGTAGCAGACTTACCAGTGGGTATCCAGATCCACAAACTGGCCAGTGGATTCCGCCAGGCACAGGACGAAGCAACAAAGATCCAGATGAACCTCAACTTGCAGACTGTGGAGCTAAGGCTAAAAGCACAGCGTGCTACACCATTGGAAGTCAAAGAGCAGTGGAATTGTGATGTTAAATGAGGGTTGGAAGCAATAGAGCACGCCATATAGGTCTGCACAGGCTTGTTAGATCAGTGACTCTTCACCCTCACTTCATTGCAGGAAGATCCCACGCTACAGTGGCTAGAAACAGAAGTGCGGCATTGCAGTAGGCCTATGACAATCTCCGAGGGACTACACAGATGATCACCATTACTCAGCAACTGACCAGGATGAGGGAGGCCGAGGCTCTCAAGGCACAGGTGGATGTCGCACATTAGAAAGAAGCAGTACTTAAAGAATGCATCCAGCCTTAGCTCGAGGAAGCATTCACGGTCACAGCCAAGATCAAGGGAAAGCTGGCATAGATGCAGGGCATATATGCACTCTGACAAGGAATCGCACATGCCGACGAAGTATCGAAGATATGCGCACAATGGGTACAGGAGATACCGGAAGAATGTGTTGTGGACTTAAGCAAAGTGTAGAGGTTTCTGGATGGCCTTCACGTGAATATCAACGCACCAGCCGAGTGACTTGGGACGAGTCACGATGATTGTGTTCGGGGCTTGCTGGGTAGCGGATCCCCCAATAGCGGGTTTTTGGGGCTTAAAGCCCAAGTTTTGGGACAATATGATGTAAGACCCCACAAAATGCGGGCGCGGGAGCATGAGAGACTAGGGTAATCTGCCCTAAAATATTGTAGTTTAATATAGAACATGTCAGCCTACCCATGGTCCGCGGACCATGGGATTGTATAAATAGAGTGAGCCTCTAAGTGTAGAGGTAGTTTTTGGCTAGTTCTGATCTCAAGTGTTATGGGTTTTTAAATGTGATATTCACTCTAAGTCTATAAGTCGGAGTCGTGGTTGGTAATAGTAAGAGTAGGCTCTGTAGCTTTGTGCGTAGAGGCCTGGTAGGGTCCGCAGGTGTGTGTGTGGACCCCTGCAGCTGAGTGCATAGGGTGGAATTGGATTGTACTGGAACAGAAGGTTAATAAAAGACAATTTGATTCTAGAATATCGTGCATCTGATGTGTGTGTTTATGTTTCTATTATATCTTTGCATCTCTTTATAGTATTATGTTGTGCGCATTAGTTATAAATATTGAACGATTGAGTAAGACTCCTATATTAAGTTAGATCTATAATAATAACACAGTAAGGGTAAATGATCTAGACCGCGCCTCATTGCGCTCGGTACAAGAGCTATGCGGAGGTTAGACAACTGCGTGGAGCAGTGCGAGCATGCAAGATCGGTTAGCGAACGTCCCAGATCCCATCAAGACATCCCAAGGATGTGGAAACCTGGTTCCAGCACCCTCCCATACTACCTCGGATGAGACCTCAAACCGTGCTTTGCAGACTGTTGTCGAAAGGGTCGGTAGTGCGAGATTTGTTTGGCTAACCACTTCTGAACCTGGGTCGAGCCCCAACAAGCTAGCACAGTGTCTGCATTGGAAGTTTTACTTCACATGAACCAATCTCCTATTTGGTTAAATTAGGGTTTTAGGTTTAGACTAGTTAGGGTTTACTTGTTAGGGATTGGTTAGTAGAGTTTGCTTGTTATAGTCTTAGGTTTACACTAGCTAGGCTTTAGACATGCTTTTGCTGTGTTTTCTATATTGTAGGTGGTTTTTTTCATTTCATTACATTATGCACATATTTGGCCCTAATCTTCGTATATTTCATTTAAGAATTGTCTGCATAAGCATTGCATAGACCTTTTAATTGCAGCTAGTTGATTTTTCTTGCATTGCATTGTCTTCCTACACTACACATAACTTTTTTCATTATATTGCATCATGCATTCATTACCTAGAATTGCATTTCTTTTCTATGTTGTATGGAACTACATGATCTTTCACCCTTTCATTTAATCCTTATTCTTTGCATGTTCCATGCAAACCTTTGATGACATGAAGATTTTCCCTTATGCCTCTTCATAAATTTTGAAACCCTGAAATAGTTTCTTTGGTCAATTTTCCCTAATGCTAAAACCCCAATTAAATTCTAGTGCATGGTTGTGATGATTGCTCCAAGAGGTAGCCTCTCGTATATATAGTCATTAAAACCTTGTCCTAGACATACTTCCTATGATTTTGACCCATTAACTAGGAAAATACAAACATGTGTTTGTGGCGAACCTTAATCAATGCATACAATCTATACGTATAACCTGAATCCTATGTCCAGCATAGTCCTAAATATTTCATGGTATGTTTTCACTACCCACCTGTCTATTGGAGATGAGATGTTGAAGCATGGTATGAGGGAAATATTAAGTCGAATATTGCTTTAGTTTAAGAAAATAAGGAACAACCTCTATTGCTTGTAAAATAAGTTGGGATCCCTCATCTACCCTAGCACAATAAACACCCAATAAATGATTCCAATGTGCATAAAAAATAAAATCAATTAAATAGAGGTTAAATGATTAAGAAAGGCTTCCTTCTTAGAGAGGTGATCCAAGAAACTTTTCTCAAGTACTGAACATGCCTACTAACAGTGAAGCAATGCTTGTTATTACTTGACTGACTCTGCCAAGGTACTGAACAGGCCCGCTGGCAGTGGAGCAACATCAGAAACTCACTTTAAATTTTTGAATAAAATAAGCCCTCTATCATGTTTTTTACATCATCGTCAAGGAATTTCATGTATGAGATATTTATTTAGTGTGTAACCACTAACAGGACCTAGCTAAGGAGACAAAGGAAGTGCATATCGGTAAAAGGTCAAGTAACTCAAGGAGAACCCATAGTATATATTCAATACTTCCTTGTATCATTCATGAGACTCTATCTATTAAAGGTACGAAGAAAGAGATACTAGATTCTGCCATTTGTTCACTATTTTTTGTAGTCATTACAACAACACCCAAAATTTCTAACTTGTATATCTAAATTTTAGGCCCCCCTATGCTTTTCAAGTTCTTACCGGATATCCATGTTGATCATAATGGTCAAAACACTTTAATAACCCATTCATTAATGAAGCTAAAATTGTTGCATGATTCATGATGTAGTGGTATAAGCTTACTCGTCCTAGCTCATCTTTGACACTAGTATTTAGGGCATTTTTCATTCATTCATTGCCAAGGATACTGCAACATTGTTCCTCCATGTTTGTTTATTTGAGTGGAAAGTGTCCTATTGTGGTACTTATGTGTGCCTTTTCTATGTCTATGGTTTTGAACGAATTTGTAATCAAAATACAAGGCTTAATACCATTAGAAGAATCTCTTAGTGGGAATCAGACATTATCTCAAGGTTTATAAGATGCATCATAAGTCATCTATGGTTCGATTTTGGCATACTATCGTAGGAGTCAACCATGCATCATCCACACTTGAGCCCACATGTAATAATGAGTTTGAACTCCCCTCCATTTGGAATATCCCCGTGCTCCTTTCTCTATGATCTCATAGGGTGTGACTCCTCATTTGACCTATCTAGTTTTTCCCTGAGATCTCGCGAAACTAGCCCTAAAGTTTTCTAACTTAGGTTTTCTCACTTAGTCACAGGTCGCATTCGTATTTTGTAGTGTCAAACTCACAGACAACTAAAACTGCAACCTGCAACCTCCTCAAAGCAACATTAGTCACAAATTGCAAAGTCATATTAGAGTGACTCCTCAATGTGCTCTAATATTACAACTTGCGACCTCCTCTAAGCACCTCTCACATGAAGTCGCAAATCACATTTCTAGTTCACAGTCATTCGACACTGTCACCTAAAAGTGTGACCTATGACTAGACTATCCTTAGAATATGCAATAAACACAGCACACAGATTTATATTTTGATTATCCTATCTAGCCTCTACTAACGTGATTTATGACTAGTCACTAGATCTACGATCTGCGACTAGTCACTAGATTTGCGATTTGTGGCCTCTCTATTCTTGCATCTTATGATTGTGGACTATTTAAATGTATCTACATATTCTGGTCACTTCATCTTCCCCAACCCTTTTTCTTCCCTAAACATCAACTTTATATGCATATTTCCCATTTTTATTTTACACCTAGACTCTATCCTTCTTCATCCTTTGAATAGCCCTCTTCTGCCCTCGTTCTTCAAGGTGTCCTTTCCTCACAATCACTACACTTATGCGCAACCTGCAATTGCTTCTCAAACTTGAACCTTCACCCTTTGTTATTACTAGCTGAGACAGGGAATTACACTTTGAGAATGAAAATGACTCTTTGGTCCCTCATTGTTCTTTCCATCACCGGTAGTAATTTCATGCCCTCTATCATTGTGACCTACAAATAGATTTGGCCTTCTTTCTCCCTTAGGTCACAAGTCACACTTTTAGTCACCAACACTACGACTTGAAGACATGACCAACACTGTGAAGAGAAAATGTGACCAACACTGCAGAGAGGAGATGTGACCATCATTGTAAACATGATTTGCAACTAACATTATGACTATGAGATGCGACCAGCATTGTGAAGAGGATTTGTGACTAACACCATGACTAAGATATGTGACCAACAATGTGAAGAGGATTTGTGACCAACATTGTGACTTAATGACGCGACTAACCTATCTAGCCTCTCTTGATGCAATTTGTGACTTACTCATTTCCCTCTGCAAATGAAACTTGTGACTAATATTGTTCTTATTCAATGCGACACATCCAAGTCACACTTTGAAACTGTGGTTGCCACTAGAATCATGATTGTGACTACAAGGTGCCACTATCACTAGAAATGGAAATTTTAACTACAAGGGTGATTGTGACTAGGAAGTGTGATTGCAACCACAAGGAATATGAAAGGTCATAAGGAATGTGAAAATCCACCTCTCAATTTGTATAAATATACCATCATGCCTCATTTTGAATCGGGGACTTCAGCACTTTAGCTAGGGCTAGCATTATATAGCTTATTTTTTCTTAAGGAGCTAAAGGTGCTCAACTCTTGGTAGCTAGTAGGGTGAGTTGTGGTGAGGCAACAGTTTTTGTTTAGATGATGGTATGAACAACCCATGTTCCACTACTGGGCCTTGATGTACTTCTCAAATATGTACTTGAATATGCAACATGGATAATGAGAATTTCTTCACTTTTGGCATGGATTCCTGTGCATCTTTATGGTGTTCATATTGCCTTTCTTATATTTCCATCATCTTTGTTTGTGTGCTTTCATGTGGGAAATATGTTAATGAACTCATTCATAGCTTATGGATTGCATGTCCACTTTGAATCTTTGTTTTCTCATTCCACACAATGTCGATAACTTATTGTGAACTGATATGCAATTAACCTCTGGAACTTTCCTGTTCATGTATATCTAAGATGGTGTTAGCTTACTAATCCCTCTTGTTTCATGCTTCTGATTTTTGTTTTGTTTCTATATCCTTGTATCTCATTTTGTGGGTTACCAATATTGGGTTGACCACATTCCCATTTTTCGGGCATTTCTATCTTACTCTCACTCTAACATATCCACATTCAATGGCTAGAAGAAACTTACATGATAACAGTTGGGCATATATACCGGATGGGGCTCCTATCCCAAATGGTGTGAGGTCTAATTAGGACTTCACACCAGGGAGATGCCCTAGCCCTTGATGGGACATTTTTCCCCGTTAACAAGTGTCAAGTAACTACTTTCTTGAAATAAACTAGAATTCATTCAAGGAATCTTCACGAGAGCTACTAAAAGTGTTATCATCCCAAAATCCTCGTGGATTAGCCAATAGGATCTCCTTTAGACTGAAACTACTTTGTAACCTACACTCTTAATTGAAACTATAAGCTCACCTTGTTGGCACTCGAACATGCTTACAAATGTGCTCAATTGACATCTAACCATGATCAAATCCCACAGTCTTTGACAAAAAGTTATACAAATATAGTCATGTTGATATGCCAACAAGCAACTAACTTTATTGTTTTACCAATAGGCTTCAATCTCTAGAGACTCTTGTAATGCAAAATTGATGCATCAAAATGACAGTCCATAAAAACCTTTGAGTGACACCTTGTCAATACAACCAAGACATGTAAAACCATATGCATTCCTGTAGTCAAAATACTTCTTTTAGAATCAGTATCCTAAGCCATTTTATTTAAACCAAACTTATATATATATATATATATATATATTATATATATATATATTCGATGCAAGTTAAACACACCCGTAGGTCGCTTTCTAATCAAATCCCTTAGATATTTATTCATAAACAAAAAAGACAAGGTTCAAAAATGAATATAGATATACCTATATTGGAATAGGTAGGACAAGCTAGGAGTAAAGAATGATAAGGTTTTTAAGCAAAAATTGGATATTTCAATGACAAATTGTTGTCATGGGAGGAACCCATCATAATTGTCACTAAAAAAGGTAAAAATTGTAAAACAAAAAAACACACATTTCATAACCTTTTTGCTAGAAGTGATATGTCAAATAAAAGATTTTTTGGGAAAAAAATTGAATAAAAGTAGAAAAATTAGCAAATTTTATAAAAAAATTATGAATTTCATATTAAAAATGATAATATCTAATTTTGTAAAAAAAAAAAAATTAAACACAATTAAAAACCAAAAAAATAAATATAGTTAAATATTATAAACTAGTTAAATTAATAATTATTAAAAATGGAAAAAAAAAAATATATATATATTATATATATAATAATATATATATATATATAAATATAGATATAGATATAATAACGAAACATTTTAAAAATAATATAAAAAAAAAACAAACATACATAATATATAATATATTATTTAAAAATAATAACAAAATATTAAATAGAACATAAAAATAATATGAAAAAATTAAAAAATAGGGTTACCCTTGGCCACCGGTGACAGGATAAAGATTGATTCCCAAAATCAACCAATGCCTACATGGGCAACCCCTGGACGTCGAGGCTATGGTCGAGGTTGATTCTCAGAATGGACTAATGTCCGCACAGCTATGTGGATGCCCGGCCACAACCTCACATCCAAGGATGAGCCAATTGTTTTATAATATTTTTTTGTTTTTTTATTTTTTATATAATTTATATATTTATATAGTTTTTATTATTTTTTAATTTATTTTAATAGGTTTTTTATTTACTTTTTTAGATTTTAATAATCTTTTTATTTATTCTTTTTTGGGGCTTCATTTTAAATTTTAAATTTTTGTTTTATTTTGTTTATCAATTTTTATCTATTTATTTATTTTTTTCCACTTTTCTTTGTTGCGGAGTTGTGTTCATGCTCCACTGGCATCCTATCCCCATTATGCACCAATTTGATAAGTGATTTTTAAGTTTTTGCTACTATGGGTCAAGTCCACCTTCGTTGCATGAGAATTTGATGGTTGATTTAAAAGTTTTCATTGCAATGAGTCAAGCATGCCCCCACTACATGTTAATTTGATAGTTGATTTTTAAGTTTCATTGCAATGTCTCAAGTTGTCTTAAGTTGTCAACATTTTGGTAAGTTGTCTCAAGTTGTCAACATTTGGTATAATGAATATTTTATTTAGGTATTTAAATTTAGGGTTTTATTTTTTAATTCATGATCTTTGGTCTCGAAATATGTTGAAATTTTAAGGTTTTATAGTCATGATATTTGGTTTTAATTCCATGGATGAAAAATGTTGAAATTTTAAGGTTTTTCCAAGTCATAATATTTTATCTTTAATGCCATGGTTAAAAAATGTCAAAATTTTAAGGGTTTTCAGAGTCATGATATTTATCTTTAACACCACGGTTGAAAATTGTTGGTTTTTTGGATTTTTTGAAGTCGTGATATTTTATCTTTAATGCTATTTGCAAAATTTATTGGAATTTTAAGGTTTTTCATAGTAATGATATTTTATTTTTAATGCCATTGCTAAAATATGTTGGAATTTCAACCAAAAAAAATGATGATGCAGCATCAACACTTTTTTATTTCAAGGTGGTTTTTTATGTTTATTGCACAAAAATTTTAATTTTGAACACCATTGTTAAAAAAATGGAATTTTAACACAAAAAAAATAAAAAAGAGTGTTGATGTTACATCAATAGTTTTTGTTTCGGGGCGTTTTTTCATGTTTATTGCACACAAATTTTGGTTTTTAATGTTATTCCTAAAAAAAATGGAATATTAACCTGAGAAAAAAAAAAGTGTTTATGCAACATCAACGCTTTTTATTTTCAAGATGTGTTTTTCATATTTTTTGCACAAAAATACGAGTTTTCTTGGGAAAGAGTTCTCGTTTTGAGGTTACCATTCTCTTTAAGTTGATAACTTTGTTGGGAGACTCAACACTACAGAGACTAAAGTGCTAGATCCCCAGATTTCACCAGCCCCAGACATAAGCTAGCATACAAAATTCTCTAGAGCCCCTCACAGAAACCATAATGTATATATACAAAATCAAACCATCAAATTTCCAAGATTTAATGCCGAAAGGGAAAATCCCTCAACTATGACCACAAACAAAAATGCAAGATAAGAGTCGTAACCCGACTGCAAAAGCAAGACCAAAATTTAATCTAGAATTTGAAAGCCAAGAATGGTTGAAGACCAAACAATACGTGAACCATAAAATCCACCATGCAACCGACAAGCGAAGAAATCCCTCATCCCACTGCATTTGGTTATTGTTGTCAGAAGAAGAAACATTAGCCAAATACCTTGCACTAGATCTAGGAGGATCCATCAAGTCCCTTCGATCATATTCACATGAAATATGACTTTCAGTATGGGCTACTCGAGAGTCAAATTTGTCTAAATAGAACCTCTAATTCTTGAGCAATCTCTTGACGTCATCTAGAGATGCAAAGCTTTTGTACTTCTCCACTTGTTAATCCCTCAGGACTAGGCCAAGGAGGGCCTTCATTTGCCAATGAAGAGCTACTAAATTGAGGTATTGCTTCTTCTTGACCCTGGTATGCCAAGGGTCAAGAACCTAAGTAAACATGTCCTCCATCAATTTTGAATATGAAAGTGATTATCTCTTTATGCCAACTTTTGTCTGAAGCTTGCACATTTCTTTATGTGTTTCTGATGGGACAACATTGAAAACGATGGTGGCTAAATCATGGGAAAAAATACGAGCATCATGTTTCCCTGACAAGGAATGACAACCACCTCCCTGTCTACTTTGGCCCTTTTGTCTCAGTGGCATGGAAAAAATAAGACCAAATTCCTAACACTTTCGATGTGAACCTCTACCTCCAAAGGGACAAAATACCCAAATAGACCTAAACCCAACACAATCAGGGAAACAAGAAGCTAGGTCATCGCAATACACCCAAGCAATTGATCCCACACCAATGCACGACCTTGAAATGGACAGAGAAAGAACTATTATCTCCTTTGTACACTTGACGCTATTAACCATTAAACCCCAGAACAAACATGTAAGGACCAATACTATGTAAGACTTCAAAGGACGTGATCACCCCACTTCTTCAAAACCCCAATTTTTAACCACCCAAGGACCAAACCAAACCCTACAAAGCACAAGGGGAGAAATATAGCCAGAATTTACCACCCCAAACTTAACACGTGGCCCCTCACTGAGACTTGAGAGGACTTAAACTCTAAACCATGTGCTAGTAGCCCCACTTGAGAGCTACAAAAAAAACCAAAGACTTAAAACCTGAATATTCTAGACCAACCACAAATACATCCCAAAAGATAAAAGACACGATAAACTTATATATCACCTAGGATTTCACTCTCCAAACTTGACTGAACATCACCATCAACCTTCACGCAGATTGTACCTCCAACGACCTGCATGAACTCAAACCCATAATTATATCTCCTTCAACTTGGTCGCAATCACATTTATGCCACCCAATTTACCAAATACATAGACCCACCATCAACCGATGAGGCTTATACACCTAAATGCAAGCCAGGTATAGAACCAGGAGACTAACCTTTGATCCTCAGTTCCGCTCCTATCACCATGAAATGATGTCGTTTTCATACTTGCCGAATAAATAAACATTGTTCGCCAATTGTTTGTTGCACGTGCATGCATGCGAAGGCAGGTTGTGACCTACCTCTATAAATACCTAGTGGAACTATCGACTGGTTGACGCAGCCTCCAAGGCTCCCCTTAAATGCCCTTTATCACCCATCGGGGAACTCTAATCAAATTATTTAAATCTAATTATCTTACACTATTTAAAAATATACTATGTTTGAATAAAAAAATATCTTTTTATTTAAAATTTTAATTTACCATCTTTTAATTTAAAAATAAAAAAATAAAAAATTATAAAATTTTTTTCTATAATATTTTTTTTACTATCACAACTGAATTTTGACTTATATTTTATTCAAATCAAAATTAAATTTTTAAATAAATAAAATATATTTAATATTTATGAAAATTTCAATAATTAATTTGCATTCTTAATAAACCAATACCTACAAGTGTAAACTATTTTACTAATTAAATTAAAATAAAAATTATCCAAAAAATCCTTTTTAAAAAATCAAAATGAATTATTTAGATATTTTGATTTGTTTTAAAAAATTGTTTATCAGAAATCTGAAAGATAGAAATTTTAAATTACTATATATTTTTGATGATTTAAAATAATATCAAAATTATTTGATGACGTTGCATCGTTGAAATTATTTGATTTTTGAAATTGTGATTTTGGTTTGAGATAAAGAAGGCAATCGAAAATTAAATGGTAGCATTTGTCTGTTGCTAAGTTCACTCTTAACCTTAGAAATTATTTGACTTATGAACTTAGCAACAAATTAAATTTCATATTTTATCTTCTTAAAAATAAAGA
The DNA here is from genome assembly GCA_000404065.3 of Pinus taeda. NCBI lineage: Eukaryota > Viridiplantae > Streptophyta > Pinopsida > Pinales > Pinaceae > Pinus > Pinus taeda. Next base: position 18,349 of record APFE030367477.1, read on the forward strand.
AATTTTTAAATTTAAATAT